>DWPT01005557.1:0-12138 GCA_018251895.1 Agathymus mariae mariae
TAATATATAAAAATAAAATAAATATTTCTAATGTAGAATTAAAATTATAGATTTTTCATTTATTTGCTAATCTAATATTTACTAAAGGAGTTACTTCGGTTCAATAAAGTCACTTTGTAGAAGTTTCTCTTCCTTCACGTGCCACTCGAAATGAGGAAAACACTCGATTATTGTAGTTTTTAAGATCTTTGACAAAGTTTGGTCCACGCACATGATCTAAAAGCATTCTCAACTGAATAGGAGGCCAATTCTGAATAGGACTCCTTGAATTCGGCGTTTCCATTCTCTTCGTGTAGTATTCCATATGAAATATCTCGGTACCGAGGTACATAGAGAAGTGTTCTTGCGAATTCGTCATGTGTACAGGGATTCAAAAAAGCGGTGAGCGTTGTTTTCGGAGGAGAAGTTCGTCTCTCTTGGATATTAAATTGGATATTAATTCGGTGAAATAGACACGTTTACCATTTTCTAGGTGTACACTGAGTTGTGTGACGGTGAGGTGCCTTTCGTGTAATCGGAATCCTAAGAACCACCACACGGCTTCGTTACTGCTGACATAAGACTGATGTGTGTGAACTTCATCTTATTAGAGCAGGATAGACATTATTTTCTAAATTATGTGTTATCGACAATGTGGCAGAATTCACGTCAGTGTAATCATGCCATTTGAACTGCCGGTGAATGCTGCTTTCAGGAGAAACTGCACTCGGCTATTTCATAGCTATTTACAGTCAACTACAACAGTTTATATCTGTGTTATTTGGAAAATAAGTATCCTAAAAAATTTAAACTTTCACCCAAAGTACCTATTCCACGCAGACGAAGTCGCGGGTAAAAGCTAGTATTAGTATATAAATGCCCTCCTACTCACAACACTGTATTGAAGATTCCGTATGTCCTTATGTGAAGTATGTACCTACATATCATCACATACTATCGAAACAAATAAAATATTTATAATATATATTATGTCTGATGTCTCCGTTAGGTAGGCAGTATTTTAACCATGTTTATAAAGCTTCCTGTACAACTTATGTTTTCTATGGAAATAATCACTAAATAATAGAAATATTCCCGCAGTGTAAAAAACATGCGAGGCTGAACAAAACAAAAATATTTCAAGAGCAACGAATCGCGGCATCTGTGCGAACTCATCGATCAAACTCCGAGAACGTTACTAAGTAAAAATGTAGACATACGGCATACGTGCATATTATGTATAAACGACTTACGCTCACGCATACATACGTATATGTACGAGTGGCTACGCTTTCAGTCTCTGCCTGAAAGTTTCATTTGATGGGCATATGCCAAGCTAACTTGATCTAACCCGTCAAGCTATGAAACTGTGCCAGCCATATTTATAACTCGCAAAGCTGCCATACTACTATCAAATCTCACTGTTACTTCACTTTACTAACTACGAGTATTATCTGTTAGACATTTGTAAGTTCTTTAAATAATAATTATATAAAATACGTTGTTTAAATACATTATACACAATCACTAATGATTCAATTCAATCAGGCTTCAACCTAAACAGTTATTCATTAAAGGATAAATAAGGATTTCTCCTCGCTTGTTTGTTGTGAAGAGACATAATTGCCATGTAATAGTTCATAATAATACGTAACCATGTTATTTTTGGATTTAAAATCTCACTGTTACTTCACTTTACTAACTACGAGTATTATCTGTTAGACATTTGTAAGTTCTTTAAATAATAATTATATAAAATACGTTGTTTAAATACATTATACACAATCACTAATGATTCAATTCAATCAGGCTTCAACCTAAACAGTTATTCATTAAAGGATAAATAAGGATTTCTCCTCGCTTGTTTGGTGTAAAGAGACATAATTGCCATGTAATAGTTAATAATAATACGTAACCATGTTATTTTTGGATTTAAACTCCAAAGGAAATTTTAGAGAAGGTCATTTGTGATGTTTTTAGGTAACACTTAAATTATTATACCAATATATATATAATATCTTGTATTTCAAGAAAAAAAATATAAAATCGTATCAAGGTATTCTCACTTAAGATAGATTCGATGTAATTCTCCTCTTAGATAAAAAGTTTTGAGAAGATTCATACATTTTCTCATAATTACTTTAATTATGTCAATAATTTTAGTAAGAGTCCAATGTAATGTCTTATCTTTATATGAAATTCGTACTTTAATACTCGCACGCAATTCACTCATTCATTTGATAATTGCTTTTTAACATGAATAAGAAAGCTTTTATGAGCCAACATAACAGTCAAGAAAATTGTTTTAGAAAATTAAACTGAAGACAAACTTGATGCTTTATATTCAAATACTACTTTTAACAAGAAAAAAGTTAGTTATTTGTTTTGTTGTAAAGTAAGGTTCTTGTGTCGTAAACGAAATTTTATTAAAAGAACATTTAAACTATTATTAACTCTTTATACATTTTACCTTTAATGACAATATAATTCAAATACGTTTAAAAATAATAAATATATTGGTCATTGATCATTTAAAAAAAAAATATTTATAAAATATTAATGAGTATTTGTTTAACATGAAAAAAAAATATATAAATATAGTATTGTACATACATAAAGGAATTCGACACACTTATCTCATAGGTACTTGGCAATTCATGTTACTTTCAATATTACACTGATACTCCCATTGCGGGATTCTATATTATGTACTTGTAAGTCTGCATGATTTGATATAATACAGTATAACATTTCTTCATTGTCTACCGAACAATTTCGTTAAGAAAGAAACCTACATTTATCAATAACACATTTGGTAAGCATACAATAGTAACAAATAAATATCTGGCTGTATCGACATCGTCACAAGTGATGGATGACAAGGTCAAGGATAAGTGAAACTAAAATTACTATACAATATGTTATACATTTAAACATTGTATTATCTTTTCAGAATTCTAGGTTTCTAGGTTTGTTTTCAGTCCGAGTAACACATTTATGTAACAGATAAATGTTTAATTTCGGGGGACAGGTGTTTGTGATGTCATATGTTTGTCACCCGTTACAAAGGGAATTCTATTGCTGAGGTGTGAGTTTGTGACAGTTTCATAAAAAAAAATCACAGCCAAGGAATTCTCGTTTCGCCTCGTCAAGTCGCGCGTGCGACACAAGGACATCTCGCCTATAACTATGTATAGTAGTACAAACCTACCTTGGCTGACATCGACTCGAAAAATAAGAATAATTGTACCTACATTATATAATTGTAATAATATGATTGACTTTTAAGTAGTCTAATATTTTTCATTTCATTTTACTTGGAAGAACGATAGGTATGTGTTGAGTTACGATTTAAAGTGGGTAGATACCTACCTACCGTATTGCGTGGTAAGCACATAGATCGTACCTACATATTGAGGAGAAAAAGAAAGTTGATTATTAAGTTGTAGAAGAATACGAAATTATCTTTTTACTTTTTAGTGCATATTAATTTATTTCTTTGTTTCTTAAAGTCGGTTTTTTTGTTAAAATTTTTGTTTATCTTATATATACTTTTTGAACATGATACCAGACTAACAAAGTAGGCAATAGAAGCAATTAGTAAGTATGGGTGATAAAAATATCACAGTCAAAATCATTTAATTGTAATAACACAAACTAAAAATAAACTTTTACATGTAACTCTGCATACTCGTATATGTGAAGTACAATTTATTGAACTGTGTGCATTAAAACTGTATCTAAGTCATCCATTTTGTATGTTAGCAAAATTGGAACTCGACCAAACTGTTACCTTGTCCTTTTGCCGTATGCATAAGAAAATACTTACCAGCTCCAGAAGTACATAATGAAGTAAGCTGAAAGCTTTTACATGCTAACACTGAAAAGTATTGGAAGGCGTGAACTAAAAGTCACCAAGTTATTAAGTAATAAAAATTTACATGAAAGTTTAGAAGTGTTGATGTGGCATTTACTCGTATGAGTACAGATCTTAGTCACGATCAATTTGTAAAAAGTTAGTGCTTTTGTGAAAATTATACTACTGGAACCACTGAGCGTACACAAGTAACGGGCAATATTTTAAATATATTTACAAAAAACATTTCTGAAACATTTAGCAAATGCAACTGACTGTGAATATTCATTTTAACAAACTTCGCGCAATATTTTATTGTGGTTGCCTGTCGCATGTCATTTCTGAGCGATAAGGACTTTTTCAAACTGACATTTAATATTTTTGTTTTAGCGCTATCATAGCTATTGTACGCCAGCGAGTGATGTGAGATGCGGTGACGGTATTTAGAGGGAAATATCAACGCCGATTATGTAAGTTTGTTACACGATGTTTTGAGTAGCTACATAAAATACCAATTTCGGATTTAACCAATGCTATAAATCTTCCATTTTATGTAATTTTATACTATGAAATGAAAACAAAACGAAAATTTTGAGAGATTACTTTGCCTATATTATTTCTTGATGTGACAGGTTTTAATTCCGAATATTCAAATTTGACCCTATGCAAAGTTTAATTGACAAACGAAAACCAAAGGACCGAAATTTATGTTTGTGTTTTTAAACTACCAATTCAGCTTTTGTTCAATTTGCTTTTCAACACAACCATTTTAACGACTTGTATAAAGGCTGATATTGAAACCTGAAAAAACGGGGTTGTTACTTTTACTGTTATATATAATATGAATGTTTCATGGTTCACCGGGACTGTTGTATAATATTTTTTGTTAAAAATTTCATTCGTTTGTACATTATGAAGAGTTTTGATATACCTACGGCTAAAACTTTATTTGAACAAGGATTTTTTTCCTTGTTTTATGCATACTCATTGATAACAAACAGTATTAGGGTATTCTTCTCATGTATATTATAATTATCAGTTTTTTGTACTTTTCTGAGTGAGTTGAATTACGCCCGCACTAATACAATTGAGATAGATCATATGTTTGATGACATGAGATTTTTAAGTAAGCATTCAAGTAGAATATTTACACTGCTTATTTATATCACTTTGTTAAAGTAAAAACTGTATTTTACATTGGAGTATCAGTTAAGACGTAATGAACATCAGGCGAAGCTTCAAAAAAACAAAGTCATCAGGGTCAAATTTTAAAATACCCTATATACTTTCGATTTGTAAGTAAAATCTAAGTACTTACATTCGTCGTGATCTTTGGCGGTGACGGTGAGTACAGTGTGTTGGATGTCTTCATTCTCATCAACCTCTGCCTCGTACAGCTCCTTGTCGAAGTACGGGGGATTGTCATTCTTGTCTGCGATGCCGATGCGGATAAATTTCGTCACTGTAACAAAATAATATGATTAATAATCTGTGAGAGTAATTAGGAACACAAAATGTTATAAATATAACCTAGTTATTTTAAGATTAATTCATCCTAATGAAGATGTTTGTTTTTTGCTATATTTCAGTAGTAGTTTCTGTAGCGAGATTTAATATTTTTATCTAAGAACGTATACCCTACACGTATCAACCTTCGGCAATCGACATCGATAAGTTTGAGTTTCATATGTTTGGTGTTTTTTTAAATCTTATATATATATAGGCAAAAAAATTATAACATGTCAAAGTTATTGCTGTTTATTGCACAGGCGCAGGATTGGCAGCCTCTCGGTCTTCTATAGGACACATATTGGAGAGTGCACAAGAATTATTCGAATTAATTCCCCATCACCGTACCTCCATGGAACGTACCACCTGCACGGGCGACGCGGTTTGTGTCTTCATTCATTAGCCACACTGCAAAGGACTGCAATAACTTGCCAGCGTCGGTGTTCCTGGCTACTTACGATGTGGGAGTCTTCAAGAGGAGAGTGAATAGGCTATTATAAGTTAGTATGTTCAACATCATAGACTTCATTACCGCTTACCATCAGGTGGGATTATGGTCAAGCAAAAACTTATGTAGAAAAAAATAACTTTTAATCACTATGAAAAGAATCATTAAAAGCAGTCCATAAACAACGGAGCTCTATGGCTGTAAATAGATAAAAAAAGACATACAGACGAACATAGAACCACTTCTTTTTCTAATAACGGTTAAAAATGACTACGCTGAAAAAATGTGCAGTTTCTTTACCTGATTCAAAAATGTCTGGTGAGAAAATATAATCAATTTTCGAAAAAAATATAATTGAAAAGAAACTGTGAACGAAATTGATTGTTAAGAACAAAATACATGACTTTCATATAATATCGCTATAACATTTAGCTGGTTATAACATTATCCGGACATGAATTCGCTTGTTAACATTAATGGAAGTCGAATACGTTTAACGGCGGCCATGTTGACCATAATCGGTATTCACCGCACGCTGATTATTTTGACGCCGACATTAATAACGGGTACACTTTGTGTCATAATTTCTCGCTAAACTGCGCTGTTTGAAATTTCCAACCCAATTCAAAATAACCGAGTTTGTTGTGATTACGTCCAAACATTTTACGCAGTATATTACTCTGAACCAATTACATGGGCAACGCCAAATGCAACCGTAATTTTATGTAGTAAAAGAACTCAAATCAAATCGCAGCTCTTACGTTTTAGAACCGATGTGAAAAAAAAGGAATCTTGACGGAAATTGCTTTCGTTTGAGGCAGTGTAAGACCGATAAATTAAGGCTCGGATAGTACTGTTCGCTGTTGAAACAGATATTTGAGGTGCGGCCGGACCATGCGGCGTGGTCATAAAACTGTCGCTTCCAGCCGAACAAGCGCGATAAACATTTTAGGTGTTTCTTGCCACCCTCACACACTCAACGTCGTTGTTTACTTGCTTAGGCTTACCTAATAACTTTTTATGATAATTCCAACTGTATCACTTAGTACCCATTTCTATATAGTATATTTTATTTCCTCACTCAAAAAAAAACTACATATTTCATATCACTAATATTGTATATAATAGTAATTGTAAAATTTACAGAAAAATCTTACACAGAAGATTGTTGTGTTACCAAATACATCTCAAGAGAATACAAAGTTCTTTTTTATTTTATAGATCTTGATTAAATCATTTGCTATGGTTACGCTTTGCAATTTTCCATAGTAAACTAAGTCAACGATGACTTATATTTCAGTAGTGCTAAAAGATTTGCTTTAGGCGAACAAGTTTATTATTCGGAGTTGTATACATATGGAATGCGCTTGTTTTGTAAAAAGTTTTCGATTATTATTCTTAATAATTAACTTTCGTTTATTATTCTACTTAAAACTTAAGATCTCTTCTAAAAATATTAATTAAACAATGGGTATACAAATATTTCATACTCAACTCATCCTACTCATTCAACGCGGTTTTTATTATTCGCATTACGATGAAAAGTTTGGAGGTGTAACAGGAAAATTCGAGGATTATTAAAACCGATCAAAATCGTTGAGACTAGCCTAACTACGCTGCGGGTACTTTTTGACAAACCGAGAGGCGTTCTGCGGGTTTCACGGAATAGTTTTGTTTGAGAACTGTGTCAGTGCCCACAAAAATCTACGCGGCCAACTCGTTGGTTCCATTCAATATTCGTTGCCGTTTAGCCTGCATATACATACATGCACGTCGTTCGCCCGTTGAACGCGTTACACCATCTGTCTTGGGAAATTAAAGCGCTGGAATATTATTTTATGTTTTGCGATGCTATAATCGACTCAGTTTTACTCTGTATGTAATATCGGCTTTACACCAACAACTATTAAATATTTCTTGCGTCAATAATTTATGTATATTATATTTATATTTAATATTCTTGCCCGCGTCGGTGTATCCGCCTACTTGTGATGTAGGAGTCTTCAAAGGGAAAGTGAATGGGCTTTTATAAGTTAGTGCGTTGAACATTACCACTTACCAGCAAAATTGTTTATTGTCAAGCATTATCTTATTATATCTAAAAAAATATCTTTTTAGACATATTATATTGAAAAATTAATAAGGGAACATTATCACGACGTAACAAGACAGTTAAATGTAAAAAAAAAAATTTTTTTTTTACTTTAGTAAGAATTTAGTTTAATTTTTTTATATTATATGTTCGCAATTATATCATGTTCATGTCTAGTTTTTATGTAGATGTTTGAGGCATGTTGCTCCCACCCTTATAACAAAATACTATAATGACACCATCTAGTTTCTATCGATAGCGGGGATCCACAGATACATATTATATCACTAATCTGTTACTTCATTTGTTGATTGTGTGACATCACCAAAATACATATACATATATGTAAATGGACGTTGGCATATTAAATGGCACTGCAGTACATTATCATCTTTCTATGGTAAAATCCTTTATGTTACGTATTATTTTACTATACGCTAAATTCATTTGTATTGGAGATTTTGTACGATAAGTTCGAACTACAACGGCTCTGAGCATAAACACCTTTCAGGAGAATTCGTACTGGGTCTAGTGCATCGTTTTATTAATCTCGCTACTATAGCACGAAGGTTGATGCGTATTAAGGTAGTCTTTAATTGTATAACTCAGTGAAAAGTAATAAAACTTAGTGTAGTTAGGTATTTTATAAGTTCTCCAGAACCAATTCAATTATTTAAATATACATTTTTAGGATTCTAAAAGTTATGCAGAAACCCGTTATCTACCAAGGTAAGTGAGTATAAATACTTTTAATAAATTACACTACCAAGGTGTGTCCACCATCTCAGTTTAGCGGACACCCAAGGGCCATTAACTACAGCAGACATATCGATAATGAAATTCTTCAACGGGGCGTGAACGGAGGTTGCGTACGTACGTGCTAGCACGTTGCAAGATTGGTGCGAAAGATGTGCAATTTGATAGGAAGATTTTCCGATATTTCTCTGCTAAATCTCTCCGATTCTATCGCTTCACTCGCCTTTGCGCAATATACTAGAATACGTAAAACCATGGCATATAATCTTTGCTTGCATCAGCTTATCTTGAACTATGAATTGAGATTGATTTTGAAGGAATGCGATTGATAACGTTTTATATACAATGAACAATTCCATTCTATATAACTATTTAGTTAGGCCCATTTGTACTTAGTTTGCTGGATTCTTTTTTTTTGTATGTAACGCTTTTCGTAATACGGTTAGTTTTATCTTGTAGTTCGGATCAGTTGTTATTTTTACTTCATTTTCAAGTAATTCATGATCACGATGTTAAAAAGCGTTTCGATATTGACAACAGATCATACAAAACACCATTTTCTTTGTTGTGTTAAGTTTACCTACTATTTTTTGTGTTAAATTATCTGTATTGAAATGGCTAGAGAAACAAAAACACCAGTTTCATATTCCAGTTTCAATTTGGAACACAATATGATGCAATAATCCTCTCGTATATCACCAATATGCCCTATACTGAATATTGCCATATGTAGTTATAATTTGTTTAACGAATAAAGCAAAAATGCTCCAAAACTATTATAACGATTACTTGTTTGTTTCTTAAAACATTAAGAATTTACTCGTATATCTGTTTGTTATATTTAAATATATATTTATATGTTTAAATTTTCATGAAATTTATGAAATATCGTCTCATAGAAATAACTACATGCCAAAATCTAAGATCCAGATTAGATTTTCGGTTTTTGACAGTCAAATGTTTGCTTTCTTGTACAAGTTTCTTGTAAAAGTTGTGCTACACTTATGATTTTAGTACACTAGATTGTGAAAGCTCTCACCGCATGACCTAATGTCACACCAGACTAGCCAACATACTGTTATAACCGTAACCAGTATATAATTCTAGTAGAGTCAACGGCAGTTGTTTTCTACTAATATTAGATATAATGTTTTTTGCGATTATACATTTTTTGGCAGGTACACTTTTGTACCTCATATTATTAGTTAGATTTTCTCAAAGTGACATGACGCGAACTTTGATGTGGGAAAATATTATTGTAAAGTTTAAATAGTTTAATTAACAAATGTATAGTGGCAGCGGAAAGTTTTTTTTTAAATCAAAAGGAGTACATCCTCACAGCAAGTACGTCAAACAGCGCAAACGCGAAGTTTGCTGTAAGAAACGTAATTTCTTTCTTGTGGACAATCGCGCCTTATTACAAAATGCTATATATTAATATTTGTATTGAAGGGGATATTTACTATAATCTTATTTGATTCTATTTTGTGGTTATTTTGAATTCAAGAGGATAAACACCACTGCAAAATCTGCTTCTATTTGGTTTTTACTGGAGTAACGTTCAATAGTTTTTTTTAACTAAACCCTGTTCTTATCAAAACGAATAGATAATGGTGATAAATTTCTCGTTTGCTAATACTGAACGACAATCTTTGAATTTATTATTATTATTTAAGTATTGCCAAGCGGACGAAGAGAGAATTAAATGCAAGGTACGCCTTGTTAAGTGATTGACTTTCTTTGTCTATATTGCAATTTATATAAGATGCAAGCTTTATAGGACATAAATAAAGCAATTGCTGTATCATAAAGTAGGATGTTGTTATGTAAGAAATTAAATTTTTAAAACCTCTCAAGAAAAGCAATATCGTATAAGAAACATCCCGTGTAGATTTCCCAACGGAGAGTTGCAGTGTGTACAAGCCAAGTTTCTTCCGATGTGCCAGGGCACACTATACATGAAGCCCCAACAGAAGCGTGACACTGACCTCCGTCCGGGATCGTGGAATAGGACAGATTTATGAGGGTCGTTTGGCACGGACCTTTATTGATATACTTATACAGTTATGTGCCTACTCTACTCTAAAGTCTGCTCAGCTTTTATATAGAGGAGGTGGAATATTGATAACCGTTGAACCGAATATTCTTGCGTCTGACTTGTTTATGAGAATCCACGGTAGGCTGAGTCGTAAAAAAATTCACCGCGAACGAAAGTCCAGGTTTGTGAAATTTTTAACAAAAATATTTTTTTGCCAAGATATTCGTCACAAGAGGAAGAAAATCGAATGATATTCATTTACGAATATGACAAAAATGGTGCTGTATGAGCTCCGTGATAAAACAATGCCTTGAGGATTCGCAGAAAGGTTTACACCGAATAATGTACTTATGTAAATATCAATATACATGTATAAATCGATACGACTTTAGTACAATTCTTATTCAGATAGATATTTTCCTTTTGCTGCTTATGTAGTATCTTATTTTAGATTATACGAAGTAAAATACCTTTGTCATAACTTTGAACTTGCCCTGATATTCTTCCATTTCGAATTAAAATACCAATTGACAGTATGCTTGTAAGTATCTACGGGAATTGTTGCTATTTTTTATATGTGCATGTTTTGTATTTGAAAGGCGGTCGTATCTAGAAGCACGATAACGTTAATATTAGGTATCCTCACATTGTTGTAAAGTTGAATTTATCGAATGTACTTGAAGTAACGTAAGATATTATATAATATTTTAACTAAAGATAAATATAATTATGCTAATATCAGCATAGCTGACGTCACTAACTTCAGCCGTGGGTCGAACAGTCGTATTTATACAGAAATGTTGGTTATGATCACGTGGTACAAAAATCAATTGACAATCATTTTTAATTAAGCAATGAATTAAGTCTTTGATCAAGATTAATAATAATTATGAGTTACGATCATTTTTATAAACTTAAACAAATCAATTGATAATTATAGCCTTAAAATTTAATGATTCGATAAACAGTAATAGAATAACACATCTGACTTGTATTTAACACGTCATGTCTAAGCTTGCTAAGGCTTTGGCGATGATATATAAAATGAGAGTACATAGAAGCAAAGTAAATTGTTTTTCCTGAAATGTTTTTTTGAAACGGAGGAGAGAACATAATTAAAATGTTGAATTGAACTATATTGCCTTATGTACCTATCAAATTAAATTAAAATTGGCTACATGTAATTAGTGTCTCTGAGTGTTCTTTATTTTCTGTGTGTACTTCTTATGTACATATGGTATATATTTGGTTTTTAATACTATCATTATTTACTGTACCTATAACTAGTGTGAACTTGAAACTTAATCAAAAAATGTATACAGTTAGAAATGAAAACAATATCGAGACTGTTGGCAACTTTACATAATGGCGAACAACGCTATCTGTTGGAGCATCGCAAGCAACTCAATATAGAGGATCTACCGCCATATTGGACGTGGTAGGGATATGGACCCCTATAA
>DWPT01005558.1:0-12137 GCA_018251895.1 Agathymus mariae mariae
AAAGTCAGTGAAACTGTAGTGTAGTTGCAATAAGAGTGATGTGGCGTGTCGAACTGTTCATTAAGAGTGACTACAAACATCCGTCTAAACGGATTTGCTTAATATATAGTAAACAATTCATTTAAAATGAAAAACATAATTATTGCACACACTTATACTTTGGACTTAGGAATACACATTTATTTCATTTTGTAATTGAAATAGTAAGTTCAGTGTGTAATGTATTATTACAATTCTTAATATTTTATTATTTCACACTTTTCTTTCATTTTATATAGTCACAAGAATAGTCGTAGATATTGCCAGTGACTACATCGAGAGATTTGCGTGCGGTACGCAGATCAAAATGTATCTTCGATTTAATACAACCGATTTTGATGGTATTTTACAAACCTTTGACCAATAATTTTTGACAGTCACCTTTTTACCATTCCCTAACAATTTTTCATTTGCGTTTCAAACTGTCAGTGCGCACGCGTAACCAGTGAGTGCGGTTCGCGGTCCCCCGTCTAACTAATTGCCGTGACCGGACCAATATTTGACGTCAATTAAATAACACAGATTCTTCTAATTATTATTCCAATGGATTGCCAAGCGCCGGTGATGTTTGTTGACGTTACTCAGAAGGGGTATTATCCTGGTGCGGTATACGAGGACTTCTCTTTGAGGTTTGTTTATTTTAAAATTGAATAGTTATGATGTTAGAGTGGTTGGATATGTTTGCTTTAATTGACGATATGTGTGTGTGACCGCCATGTTTGTTTCTGTAATGAAAGCAGCGCTAAAATATTGGATGTATGGTTTATAAATAGTTGTTATAAGCATAGATTAGCTGTTATCTGCTTGGTTATTTAGAAGTAACTTTTGACACTTATTTTATTTGATAATAACGGGCAAACTTAAGGGCAAGCTATTCAATGAAAAATGCAGTACAAATAAGATTTTGGACAATAAGTTACCATACATGGATGAGTCCGAGACAAACTATCCTGCTCTGGGTACCGTCAGAACAGAAGAGACAATGACCACAGTTGCCTACTTATAAATGTCTTTGGACATTGTTTAGGTGCAGATGTAGTCAGAAACCTAAAAGGCGGCTGGTATTATTATTTAATTATTTTACACCGTTAACAGTAAAATAAGTAAATAGGACAACAAATTTAGGTGAAATCATTTAACGATTTAAGCAGGAAGTTAAAAATTATATTAATATAGAATCTTCGTAAATTGACCAATTTTACAAGATATATTGTTTGACGAGTAAAATCTAGGAGATGAGTCAGAGATTCCTATGACCCCCTGACGAATGTTTGTGAAATTCCTTATCCTGCCACCAGTCTACCACTCGCCGTCTAGAAACCGTAATATGTTTTTACAATCATTTGCAGTATCTGAGAGCCAATTAAAAAGAATTTACTTCTAACAAACATTTATATATGTAGAAAAAGGTGGTTACCTTTCTTGTTTTCTCGGCTGGTGTATGCCTATGGTGATAGAGCAGTTCATGGGACAGACTGGCCATTGGTCGTGAATGATGACTATAATAATATTCATAGTTCGTATGCTCCTTTGTCGGATATTGAAATAAAAAATTGCAACTATTGAAGGCCAGTCCTGAAACTTACCGCCTTCTGTGACATAGATGTAACTTAATCTAAATTTATGGTTGACTACAATCTGATAGTACGAGGTGCTGTAATTTTGTGTGGTATACATCTGTGTAAACGAAGATCAGTGTGCGATCTATTTGGTTGATTATTCGTTATTGTCAGTACCAGGTTTCTAAATATTTTTTTGGAAAATCCACTGTAAAAGTCTGAAATTTGGATATTGTTTTGTTAGGAAACTTCAATAAATATGTGATGTTGCTAACTGCACTTCCAATTTTTTTCGCTCGTGAATTGCACTATTGTGAATCAGAGGCGGGTTGTTAGTTAAATGTATAACTAGCTCACAGTAAATTTATATTTGTCTTACAGCAGACAAAAGAGCAAGATCAATGCATTAGTGACACAGTCATCTTCCTCCGTAAGCCCTGTAACTCAATTTATTGTCTCTGGTAAAGCATATTTACCATAAACAAATAATGAAATTAATTATTATCGATGTGATTAATCTTTCAATTAATCGAATAAAAGTTGAAAGTATTGGTGTTGAAGACTACGAGAAGAAGAAGGTCATCATTATTAAAATTCAACTTCTGACCAAAGTAAAAGGACACTTTACGATTTCGATCCCTTTTAATTTCAATGGATGACCCGTGCCTCTAACAAAGAACATTATTGCAAATCTTAGTACAATAGCCACTAATTTGAATTATATTGCAGTATAGTACGGACTCTACGAACAATTGTTGCACAATACGACCACCTTGAAGATTGACCAAAATAATGTCTATTGTGGTCAAGAACATGAATAGAAATTGATACTTTTTCTTCAATACAAGATTTATGTGAAACTTGTGATGTTGTGCGTGCGTCACACGGAGAGTAAATCTTTTGTTTTTTTTTTTTTCATTGCATTACCGTGTACAGTTGATTGATGTGTACAGAGTGTTAGAGTGTACTGTACGACTTCTTCTCTAGTACATTATGTTTTATAATAAAACCGTAATGAGGCCGAATCTGTATATCTAAAATTTCATGAACATCGTAATGTAGGTAGGTGAATTTTCAGAGCTTGCCCAAATCATTAGATATATGAAAGCTTAGTTTTTATACAAATGAATAAACCTTCGACGGCTCTCAAACAGACGATGAATAACAAAATTGACCGAAATGAACAAAAGAGGCGTGAGGCAGTAATTTTCTGTCATATTTTAGATTAAGGCGTGAAGTTGGCGCCATATGTCGGTCATTAAAGTAGGACCTTTGTCACGGTGCGCACTGTTTAGAAAAGGACAGTATATGAGTAGAATGAAGATAAAACATTACTTGCATCAGAAGTAAAATGGGCATATAATGAAACCCATTCTGATATTAAAAAGAGAGTAAGAATTTTGTGATATTGTTACGATTACGTACAGTAATCTCGAGATTTCATAAAGTTACTGATTCTAAAAGACAATTGTAATTTAATTTTATACAGAGTTATACTTTTAATAATGAATTCCATAATTGGTACTTAAAAGGAAGCAGAAGTCAACTTTAAATATCAGGAGAGGAACATATTACATTAACCTAGACACCCAGCTAAAGACGCAAGACACACACTTCTAACAACCGACTAAATTTTAAAATTAGAATAAAAATAAGTATGTTAGCTAGACAATAAAGAATAAAGTTTACAAATAATAGAATAAAATTTAAAAATAACTTTTTTACCATATAAATTATATAGTAATGATAATAACGAAAAAATTCAATGTCACTTTGAAACTCAAATATCTACCGTAACTTTGATCTTAATTTGAATCATTAATTCACTTAATAGTTATTAGATATTAATTACAGAAAAAAGTTTGTTATTAAATTTATATTATTTTTATTACACAACTAGCAAATGCCCTCGCTTCGCTTCGGAAAAACTACCTTGAGCATCTGCATTTTTCTGGGTTTTTCTCGTTCTGTGAATTAGAAATACATATATTACTTCACAACTTTTTTATTTATGAACGGATTGCGATGAAAAAAACTTTAAGTATTAAATTATGCTTACTTCAATACATTAGTGAAAACCAGAACGAAATCGGTTAAGCAGTTTGTGAGATTAGCGGGAACAAACGCATAGACAAACAAATAAAAATTCTAACAACTATTGTTTTGGGTTCTATTGCGTCAATAACGGCCCCTAATAATGTTTTTTCTCATATATCGTTCTTACAGAAACCGTTCGGTTAGAATTTTATAATTAGTTTAGATACATCGTTAGTGGATCACAAAGAAGTGAATTATCTACTAATAAATATCTTATTATTTAGTCATGAGCACAGTATTAAAAAGTGATTCATCTGTACCTTTTACGTATACTAAAAATAGATGTGAAGTGGTCAGTTGTCCAGACGGAGCGGCGCAGAGCGCAGGGCTTTAAACACAAAAGATGAATTCGTTTGTAATGAACGACCAACCCACCCACCAAACTCCTTTGTATTTATGCCACACAAGTCTTAGAAGCTTCCAGTAGTTTGGTGCTGTTCAACGACCATTTTATCGTTACAATATCTTAAAGTTAGTTCATATAAGTCACTAGAAAACCGCCATCGTTTGACTTTGGATAATATTATTGTTATGTTCGCAAGTAAGTAGTAATTGCACTCGAAATAATTGTTCCTTGTTTTTCTCAGCTGTTTTACAATTTTTTAATGTTTTACATTTAACATTTAACTTGCCCAGTAAATCTCTCTATTATTAGTAGTGACCACAAGATTGCGTAATTAATTATTATTAAACATGTTATTAATTGATTACAGCGCCATCTACTAGACCGTAGCGTACTGTAGTGTGTACCTGATACATTCTAATACAAGCAAGCTTGAGCAATATAAATTAGTCTCAAAAAAGTTTTTGTCTTGATAACACGTCTTATCATTTGCATCGAATCTGCATCCGTCATTAGAGTACCTACCTACAACACCATCATCAAAAATAAATATGTTATATTTATATATAAATATAAGCAAAATAAATCAAGCCAAGTAGTAAACTTCCTGTAGCCCAGTTGGTACTGACCAAGCCCAGCAATGGGACTATAATGAGTTGTAATGATGATGATAAAACGAATTCCTTCTGATTTTAAAGATAGTTTTTGGTCAAACTACAAAAATAAATTCACCATTAAAATAGTATTTTACTTCTACATACTTTGCAGGTATATTTCAAAAGTCCTCGTAGAATTTTTATTTCGAAATAAAAACAATATTCCTATCCAAAAACAAAGGTGAGCAAGTATAATTTATTATAAATAACTTTCTCTACAGAAGTATATTGCGTGTTGAACCTTTCTTTTCAGATAAACTACGAGTACTTACTTATTTCACTATTTCATTATTTATTTTGAGACCGATATTCGGAAACTTTCGCCTTTTACTGTAATAATATGTAATTAAACAACTTTAATACGTCAACTTTGAAATGTATTCCGATTCTTGCTTAATAATTAAATTAAATCGGGAATTTTCTGTTTACTTATTTATTGGTCTTACTTGTTACCCATAGGAAGGGTGTTCCATAAATTAAAAAATGGAGATTGGCTTTAAAAACTAAATTAAAGTTTTTGTTTCTATTTATATAAATGCAGTAACTTATACTATGTATACGTAATAACGGTTTATTACATAAATAATAATGATTTACTAATAACAAAAAGTTAATATAATAACAACAATAATGTTAAAAATTCTCCAATTTTAATACATCAATACCTTAAATTTTTAATCACAAAATAGCAAACAGAAGCGAGCTTTTTTACACAACATCAAAATGGCGGATCGAGGAATCCATTTTTCGTTGATAATTTCAATTGGAACGATAAAGGGATCTTTTCGCATAACATTTTAATGGAATGTGGTCGCCCGGTGCGATAGAAGCGCAAAAAACATTATCTGTGACCGATTAAAATTCCTTTTTCAAATCGAACAAATAAACTACTTTTTGTTAGACCACGCCTGCGTTGACACCATTCACAGTAATGGCGGCTTGATTGGATACGTCTATTAATAGGTACACCTGATTAATTATGTATCGAATAAAGTATTTATGTACTTATCCATAAAAATATTTTCTACTTCCATCTATGATAAATGATAATAGACAATATTAAATAAGTTTCATAGACATTTCGAGAGAATTGTTCCTACAGAGTAACTATCGTGTGAAATATACATACATACATTTGTCAATTTATATATTATCTTTATGACTTTAGATTTTACACAACATTTTACCATTAATAAGGCGACTTTTGTGCAATTCTTTTTTGATTGCCTGATCCTATATTTACTGAGATGTTGTAATAAATTAAATTAATAGGTAAGTTTTTAGTTACTGCTCCCGTGGATCATTAAAAATGATGTAAAAGTGTCATCCAGATCATTTAGCCGACATTCAAACTATTTAAAGTCATTATAAATCAAAAAGGATTTCATATTAAACCAGAGCGTAGAGCAGAAGCTGCGGAGGATAAAAATACATCACAGATTATAAAATATGATTTGTATACTTGCTTTGTTCGTTTGCCCGTGATTTGATGTACTTTAGGAGTTAGTTGTTGCAACATTTATTTATATCCCAACGCCAACTTATATAATAACACGCTAAAGCTTATAGATAAAGGATATTATGCTATGGATAATAACATAATACATGTCTGAAAAAACAGCGTCGCTTAAAACATACTTTGTAATTGTCATATGTTAGTTTAAGATATGTTTCAAGAGTTCATTCATCGTTTCCTCTCCTGAATGTTACGAAGATTTTGATTTTGGTTTCTTTGCTGAAGTAATATAGTCAAAGATAACCGTAACTTTAATAAGAACTGCAAACATGTTCGAATATGGTTGCAGATGTGTTACTTCTCCGTGGTCTATTGAAGTGTCTGGGTGTTTAATGCGTGCGTAACAATGTCTGATAAGTTGTAACGATGTACTTCAGGGGACGAGGAAAAGAAGTGGTGTAGTTGAAGGTTACTTTAATAGTGTCCCACAAAATGGGAACAGCATCCTGCCTTCGGTCAGGTACACAATAATAGTTTACCATAATATCCTTATATAAATGGACAATCAATATTAGTAACATAAACTATTCTTAATATTAATCGTATTTATCAATATTTTATTTAGACAAAATTTAAATAATTAAAACGATTCCACTTTATCTTTTATGTTAACAGGCAAATAATACAATCATTATATTAATTATATAAAAGATTAATATATTGTTATGATCAAAGTTTGTTAGGGGGGGCACCGGGAGGGGGACGGGTAACAAATGCAACGTTGTTGCTTGTCGAAACACTGAGTATCTTCATGACATTTGAAAACACTCTTCCTTTGTCCTTTGCTGTGTTCAAACTTATAATTTATACTAATAATAAGATTCTAACTGAACGCTTTCTGTACATGAACGATGTATGAGATAAAACATTATTACGGGTCTCTATTAACGCAACAGAACACAAAATAATAGTTGTTAGAATTTTTGTCTAATCGCTTTTGCGGTTGTTCTCGCGAATTTTAACCTTAATTGCTTAAGCAATTTCTTTCTGGTTTTCACTAGTGTATTGCAGAAGCATCACTTAAAACTTAAAGTTTGTTTCATTGCAATCTGTCCATAAATAAAAAAGTTATAAATTATTTAAAATTGTGTAAGGCGTAGTTTTCCTGAAGCAAAGCGAAGGCAGCTTGCTATTATTTTATATTATAAGCATAAACAACAATAATGATTTATCATTTACATCCTTAAAATATCAAATAAACTTTCCCTATATGAAAGATATCCTTCGATAGTAAATTTGAAATTATCATAGACTATAATTAGTGAATTCTTATTTCGTAGATAAAAAATTTAAAGACATAATTAACTCCATGACGCAGTTTTGAATATAGGAAAATGTCAATTAGCACACATTTTGCCGCGGCGGTTTTTATTTCGATGAAAAAATATTTTGATTTATGACAGCGCAGGGCTGTAACACGACACTGGTTATAGAGGTTACAAATTGTCTGTAGTTTATATTCGGATCGGTAAGACTTAGAGATGGGAACGTGTCGGTATTTAGCTATAAATATTATTTACTACAAATCATATAAAAAATAAAGCAGTATTTGCCTGGACTCAATATCTAATGACAAATATTATTTTTTGAAGTTCCGTGTGTAGCAGGACTTGTGCTTCTTGTTTTAAAGATATACAGAGGAAAGCTTGCATTTGTTCTGGAAATATGCCAGTGATATATATGAGTGATGTAATGAGTTACGTATGAGATCATTATACGATATGTAAGATGCTTTAAATTTGTTATTACTACTGCTAAAGCGTTGTGAGGATTAGAACAGTATGAGTAAAGATAATAGGACGATTTTATTTGTATCATACAATACGCTGCATTTTACTTTCTCTTAATCCAATCTCCAATCTGATATCCGATATAACATTATTAATACATACATAACTACAATTAAAAGATGGATTTGACGGTTGATTTTTAAACTTCACCTAAAAACGTCACTAGTACGAGCATTACATTCCCAACACTAAGCGTCTAACGATACTATTGCAATAATTGATACTTCCTTGATGATTACGTTGCCGTATGCCACGGATTTTTTGTCTATTTTGACCTCTATGGTCTAACATTTAAAGAATGTTGTTTTTATTCGGATACTCAGTATCGGTAATGTTATTTCCAGGAAGTACTGGCCGAATACATTTGGACTCTCTGGCGCGAGAAATAAGTGCCAGTATCAAAACAGTCACAGATAATTATTATAACTACGTTATTTGAAGGGTGGTTAATTTGGAGGGAAATATTTTGGTTCAGAATTCTATTTTGACATCCGTGTTAATAGTCCGCAGGTGTGCGGTGGTATTTCAAGTATGTGCTGTTAATACTTATGGCGTTAAAGTTCGTATTTGTGGCAGACATCATTTTTCATGGGTTGGATAAAAAAAATAATAAATAAACATATGGACCAACTACGGTGTTAGAATAGCTGCAATCATGATTTGTAAGGGTTTCATGTATTTAGGAGATAAAGATATATTTATTCAATTATATTTTTGTTTATTACAAAATTCAATGCCCAATGTTTTTGCTAGAGGATGGGTCGATGTCGAAAATATGTTGCAGGTGGAAAATACAATGAAATGGATTATACAATCATTGACAATAAATAAAATAGATACATTAATTATATACTCCATTTGATACATATACGCATATTTTAATTCATATTCCTAATACATAATATGTTATTGAAATAAGTTATGAAGTTGTCACCACCTGCCAATGCAGAATCGTGTTGTTGGTTCAGATTGCAGGATGCAGAAATTGCAGAATAAAGCTGTTGCTCTCATTTCAATTTCATTTATATAAATGCTTGTGAAGGCTGATACTATGATTATTTTATGTAATTCTCATTTTTCTTTATCTCTTTCTGTTATTGTATTCGTCTGATATTGATGGGTCAAAACGTACGGAACTCAAAATTATTTGTCAATTTAGGTATGTTTTTTTCCGTCTTAGAAGGGTTAGATTATTTAACAGTGTTAAAGTACGCAACGTGCGACGCTTAAGTCAGATTGCACATTGAATTTAATGACGTCCAACACGTACGAAAAAAAAATTGACAGATGAGTTATTCATAGGATTTTGAGCAATAGAGTTTCATCTAAATCAGATCAGTAGATTTTACATGAAATCTTAAAGATTTACGAACTAGATGTTGTATTGCAACATTCCAACATAACTTGATTCGGTTTCCAAATAAATTATTGGTTAATAACTTGGTAACATATTGGAGTCTAGAATAACTCCATCATCTCGGGGAACCAAATATGTTGCCTAGGTGCGACGTCATTAAATCGAGTCACTTATAACTTACCTACTCATCTTCATCGTTATCATCGTCATTGATTCACATGTTCCACTGCTGGGTTCGGTCTGCTCTCCGTGGAAGGGGGTAAGACATAGTCACGCTGACCAAGTGAGGCTTGAGTGACTTCACATCCCTGCGAGGACGTGCATCCTCGATCAGAAGCAACCAATGAACGTACATTAATGTTGCATTCTTGTTAAGTTAATGAATGTTACACAACTATAAAAGTGATATAATTTGTGTCAAAATAAAATTGTAACTTGCCATTATCCATATATCTCCTGATATTTTTTTATCGATTGCATTTACTTGCTTATTTATTTAGTGTTGCGTTAAGTTAAATTTATTTAGTGTAATAATTATAATGAAATTTTTTACCTACTTTACAGAAATCCAAAAAACATTACATAAGCTATTGAAAGAAAAAGTGTTCCTTTCATTAATTATTTGTGAAATAGTTATTAACGAAGGTTGTGCAAGATTTGATACCCAAATCATTTATACAAATAGGTATAAACAACATGAAATTCAGTTGCCTATATTTAATTACATGGTCAACACGGTGGATACAGAACGACAAAAAAGATCGTGAAGATCAAAAAACATCAGGTAATGAATTTTAAATATACAGGGTAATTTATATTTTAAACGTAATACAATTTCCATATTTATACTTATATTTATCTACAATAAAACCTATTAATCTATATTTTATGTATTGCAAATATGACAAAATATTTATGAGATTTTTTCTCCTGTATAAGTAAAATATTACATTTTCACAAAACATATTTTCACCGAAAGCTTCGCTCTTATAACAAACAAACGCGTTTAATGTGGTTACAACGCACATTCATTCAAAACAAACAATTTCCTATCACTTCACACTCAGTTAGTCGCTAAAAATACCCACGAGAAGAGGGGCTGCCGTGTCTATAAACGCCCTTACTGTACCGTGAAACTTAGGGTGATATTCCCCTATATCTATTACTCCTATCCACCTCCCTATCCAACGTTCCGCTGTCCGTATTCCCATCTCTATCTAAAGAAGATAGTTGGTACTAAATAGGTATTTAGTATTCGGAAGGGAAGACAGTTAATTACGAAGGGTGCGAAGAAAAATAGTATGAGACGACAAAATCACGAGACTGTTATAAGACACTTATTGTTAAAGACATAAGGGTGATTATTGTGGAAATGTATGTAATAATAATGTTTGTAAATATCAAAAGATTGACTGGTATGGTTTTCCGTATTAGAGTCGAGAATGATAAACGATCTATTGTTAATCATAGTGGCGTAATTGATTTAGTAATAAGCAGATATTAATATTTATTTGGTCTGTTTCTTTAATGAAATTATCTCTACTTCGATGGTGTTTTGAATACACGTGATTAAATCAAGGTCTATCGCTGTATCTGTGGTGACAGATTAATTTAATGTTAATAAAACGGGAAGATTTGTTAAATAAAATGTTGATGGCATATTTGCATCGTTGAGCAAATTAAAAAAAATCTAATATCGTACCATTCGATATTTGATTTCAAATACTATTACGTAGAGGTAGATAAGAACCTACTAACTAATCTGTGGTCCGACACAAGACTTTACAGAGTCCATTAGTCATAGTAGTTTGAGTGTCGGTGTTTCGCATTAGGGTCCCGGGTTAAATCCTGTACGCATCTATTTTTTTTAATATGTCACAGTGAAGAAAACGTCACAAGTGGGGGAGTACAGATTCTATCTCAGTTGCGGGACAAATACGGATTGTGATGTGAGCCCTAAATATACCAACAGTTGAAGATATGCATTACAACTAAATGAATAAACCAAAAACATATTGGTTTAATAGATGAGCAAATGTCTATAGTAACGACAAAAATTGATTTCTTATTAGATTAAAAAAATAAATCACAAATAATATCTATTAATATTTACTATACAATAAAGCAAATTCAAATATAAGTTTTTATTATAATTTATGTAATATATAATTTTACCTATTGGTAATTATAATGATAGGTACCACATATTACACAAAACTGTTAAATCTTTATCATACACAGAGGTTAAAATAATTAATTTGCATAATTAACAAATTTTGTTATACACTTTACTTGTACCTTTTACACATTTTATATAACCTACCAAGTAACATAAACACTCTTACACGAATTACAAGCAAAATCACATCGCACTGGTATCTCCCGTCCACTTCGTTGTGTGGACTCATTTTATTAAAATATACCTTCAATTAAAGTGAACTATAAACGTATTTTAAGTCCACTTTATAATCTTAATTCGTATCCGCAGCCGTTAGTTACGGGAAAATATTATGGTTAACTCTATGTAATGTTGAGTTACACAACCATAGTTAGATATGTAAAACAGTAATAATTTGTACTAAAATTATTCGTATCAGTTAAATAATATGTTGTATTTTTAATCTTATAAGAGTTTCGTAATCTTTATTCGTTTTAATTAATAACGGGCGATGGTTATGCGACTAACCAAGTGAAATAATTTTTTGGTTTTAATTAGTATTTAGATTCTGAATTCTTATTAACGTAAAAATAAATTTGTAATAAAGTTTTTATTTATTAAT
>DWPT01005559.1:0-12136 GCA_018251895.1 Agathymus mariae mariae
ACGCATCAGTAATACATTTGGTCTCGCTGATGTCCATGGGCGACGGTGACCACTTACCATCAGGTGGCTCGTCTGCTTGTTTGTCGGCTAGTAACATGAATAAAACTGAAAAAAAATGCAAGCAGAATACTTCTAGAAACTTTAGCAGAAATAAGTTCTAATTTAAAAACTCTTAAAGTTCCATTACATGAGACTATTGTTAGTGGTGTGGATTTAGAACGTTATTAAACATCCCATCCGGCTCATGTACATTTCTTTAATTCCTCGTAATAACTGCGTTCATTCTGTACGGGTGGTTCATTTCAGACGATTTCAATTATTCTCTGACACCGAACGCACTGTGATGGCCGTCACGAACAATACGTTTAACAGAAGGGTCGCTATGTACGGGAGCTGTCAGAAACTGCTGACCCGAATGTGACACAATAAAATATGTTTACATAAAATATCAGGAATTAGATTTTGTAATCGCGAAAGGTACAACAAAACGAAAATGGATATGGAAACGTGAAAACAAAAATATTTTGTGATGTTACAGCTGGCAGATTGTATTCGATTTTGTAAAAGTTTTTGATCAAAGTCGACAACTCACGCGGATAGACAACTATCCATTGGCATAGTAACTAAAAAAAAATGGAAATAACTAGTGAGTTTAATATTCTACAGTCCACATTGAATAATATTTTCGCATCCAGGTGCATCAGTCAGATAATCTAAACTGATTTAAAAATAAACGTTTAATCTGTGTTGTTTATGTGTTCAGACATCTCTTTATTTTAAATTAACTTATGTTATACTATTTTACATGTAATTTGTATCTTCGAAACCACATAAAATATACGAATTTAGAATTGGTAATTTTTTACTGAAGTCACTGAACTCAACATGAAACAATCCCGAAGGCAGAAAAATACGACGGATGTACACATGATGTCAGATAACACGCAGATGGACCCTCTGTCGATTGTTTATGTTGTTGTTGATTACCTGCATCATCCATTATTCAAGTAGCGGGCTCATAGTTTAATGACTGTTGTGTTAACAGGAATAATGGAGGTCATAATGGTCGCTACCAAATTTAAATTTATGAACAACACTCACTGAGAACGATGAAATGTGGAGTTGTCTGAATTGATATTGATGTTAAAGTTTTATTAGCTCAATGTTTTGTTATTACGAGTCGTAAACATGTTCTTCTATTATTGTAAATTCAAAAGTACTTTGGAATTTATTTATAATTGTCTATGGGCGTGATATTGTTGAAATCGGTGGAGATTTTTCCTACATGGCGTGCTTTCGCCTTCCTTCTAAGACTTGCAGTGAAATCCCGGTAACATGCGGGTATTTTTACCTCTCCGTCCTTAGCCGACAACGCGTCGAAGATGACCTAGGCGTCGATGTTAATATAATAAGGTCTTTTTTTAACTTTTGACGTCTTTTTACCGGGAACAGTGATTAGTTTTCTTGATGCAAACGATTGAATATGATTGTTATTTGTAAAATATATGCAAAAATTTTAATGAAAAATCTATAACTTTGCTGTGCAGCAGTTTGTTGTTAGACGAATCATACTATGATTTTTATTCGTGAAAACAATATTGTGCGGGCGTAAACTATGTAATGTATCATCATTCCAGATACCACCGCTGCTAGGCGTCTGGGGCCAGCTGGGGCTGGACAAGAATACTTTCTCGTGCACGATTCTACCCAAAGACGGACATTCGCCAAAGAAGTATCTGTTCGTGTTTGGATTCGCGCTGCCGTGCGTGGTCATCATCGTGTCCTACTCGTGCATCTACTGGCGCGTTAGGGAGAGCAAACGAAAGTTGGAGGGACGAAGGTGTGTATGTGGGTGAGATATCAGTGCATGTTATTATGTTACAGTAGATACCAGAATATGCGTGAAGTTCTTTGAAAAGCTCAAACTCATTAGTGCGTAGTAAGTATTTGAGTAGCAATGAGACGTATCAGGCTATTTGAATGTGCGCTTGGCTTCGGCTTAACGGATCGTCTTCTTTGATTTTTTATGTGCATGGTTAAAATGTTTCTACATAAATAACGGATGTAGTTACAATGCGGCGATGACATGAGACAACGCTTCGCGAGTCAAGCGGTCCAATTAACTTTATAACTATAATATTCATAAATTGCCTGTTTAACGAATACTGTAATCCAAGCAAACCTTAACATATGTCGTAACTGTTAACGAATAGTTAAGGAGGGTTTTGTTTCTCGCAGAACGAAGGGTGAATGAAGGCATAGACATTGATTTAGTGCGCGTAGAAGGATTCTCTATCTTCAAACAATATTTTTAACGTTTCGTGTGATGTGACATAACATAGCACAGACTTAGATATACGTGTGTCGAATCTGGGTTAATCATCTGGTAACAAATTCAAAACGCACCACACTGTGTGGCCAGCGTAATTATTTATCTGACCAACATTTTGTTTTGTTCTAGCAAACTGAGCGGTCAAACTGCCAAGGAGAAGGAAGAAGACTCCCGTCTGACCACCCTCATGTTGACGATATTCCTGTGCTTCCTCGCGTGCTTCCTGCCGCTGATGATCATGAACGTGGCCGACGACGGCATCCGATACCCCTGGCTGCACGTCATCGCCTCCGTCCTCGCCTGGGCGTCCAGCGTCATCAACCCGCTCATCTACGCGGCCACCAACAGACAGTATAGAGCGGCGTACGCTAACCTGTTGAAGTTGTGTAAGAACAACCCGGTGACCAGGCGCACCACGTGGGGCAGTCGGACCGTCGGCCACTCCTCCAACTCCCCACATTACGTCGACAAGAGGAACCCCTTGAAAGATAAACCTACCAACTTATGAGTGTTAGGATGTTCTGTTAATATTTGAATTTTTAAACGTTTATGTCAAAGGGTTTAAATATATGTGAAGTAAAATTCAGAAGGGTTTTTGGGTAAATTTTAGTAATCCAATTTTAGGGTATACGACTGTGTTCTGTTGAATACCTATTGGTTAAAATAATGTTTTTTATGTTTATTAATATTTAATTAAAACACAACAATTTGATTCGAATCGCACACAAGTCAGGTGACAGTATACTTTTAATCATAAATACATAAATAAGCCAACAAGCCTATCAGGAATGAATCCTTTAACTGAACGCTACCGCAAAATACTAGTTGTGTATAATATATATTTGTGTGTGTTGTGTGCGTAGAAGTAAGTAATAAACCAGTTACGTTGCCTCAGTGCATTTGTATATAATGTATCTATATTGTATATAGCTTTAGAATAGTATTTTTCGATAATATGCATTAGGCGTACAATTTTTATTGGATCTGTACCAATATTTCTACCAAAGTTAATAATTTATAGATACTTCTAAGAGATCAATATCAAGAGAATATTACCTTGAATCGTATTGTAAATACGGTACAATAATTATTATAAAACTTAATTTCATTTCGAACAATTTATTATCTATAGTATTTTTATATGACAACAATGTTTTATCTTAAAGGTAAAATTAGAAATTTTGTTCAATAAATACGTGAATCCGCGTGAAATAAATATAACCCAAGCGAAATATTATCACAGTTTGATCTGACGAATGTAGTTACTTTAGACGATGTGTCATTTTAATATTCACTCTTCTGATCTGTGTCAGAGCGGATCGCTCCCTACGGATATGCGTACAGCGCAATCTCTTGTGGCTTATTGGAAGGCACGGTTACCCTAATGAATGTTATTATCTCCATAACATTTAAAATCTAAACTTAAAACTAAAATGTGTTATACATTCCGTTAGTAATAGAAAGTATAATGTACTAACTTTTGCATTTTTAGTAATAAACGTGTAATATATTTTCATCAACAAAGATTTCTTTTTTCAAATAGTGTGTCTATTGACGTTAATGTCTATGACATAAGTAGTATTTACTAAATGAATAGATAATTATTATACCGAGAATCAATACTCATACCTACCTAGATGTTTACTAGTACTACCGGTACTAAGACAACGTTTACAATTTTATTAATAATAATTGTTTTAAGCTACCTCTTAAACAGCAGCAACGAACAACATAAGGCTTTTAGTAAATGTACTCGACATTTTTTATTCGCTTCAACTGGTCCTCGGTGTGAGCAAGAGCATTTAATAGCATTTAATATATTTATAAATCAACAACAATCTCCTTTATTAACTATACCTTACCTTTTCATAAATATGATAATCTAATTTTGTCAAGACTGATTGGAAAAAGTCAATTAGATTAAAGTAATATAAATTATTGTATGTTACCTATAATAAACATGCATTACGAAAAAAATTATGATACTTATATTTATTTGTACTGCATAGTGTAATGTGTACCAAAGTTAATAAACGTAATCAAATGATTTTACTTTCATTGTTCCACTCTGTATTTAATTTACCTATTTGCATTTTAAAGGTACAGCCCTAAAATAGTTATAACTTATAGTAACTTATTATTACTTAACTACATTGTTAAAAAAAGCTCTGAAAAAGGTACAAAGTATGAAAAGTTGCCCGTGACAATAAAAATGATATTTACCAATGTAAAAATGTAAGTATAAAATGAATTGACATTTTATCGCCCATCCCTGTTTTGGATAAATAATAGAAAATTCTCTAGCCAAATCACTGGTATTTATTATTATGTTTTCTTGGAACATCACAATTTCATAAATCTGCAACCGAACCGTAATATTCGGACCGGTCACAATATAACACAAAATACATTATCAGTCTGACAGGATTATCACAATAGTTGTGCGGCGATACTAAGATATAGTCAGAGACAACAATACACACATGAATTTTGTAGTGGCGTCAACACGAAGCGGTATTACATGTTTAATGCTCCATCTCTATGTAAATTTTACGTCTATGGACACAATATTGTTGTCAATTTTACGTCACTTGTAAAGTCAATGTCAGTGTCATTATATAAATCTCGCTCGATTTTCGTTACGATAGTTATTGGTCGTAAGTAACTTGGGGTACGTGTATTTCACGGAATTGTTCAGGGATATTTGTTAAACTATGGCGGCAAGAAGGATCGCCCAGAGCTCGGTAAACTGGTCGGCGTTGGCCGAAAGGGTGCCAGTCGAGCAAAAAGGTAACCTCGCCGCTTTCAAAGTCAAGTCCGATGGCTACCTCCGTAGGTTCGTATTGACGTGATGTTACATAATTTTGTTACTTCTATACGTAAACTTTTCAAATTATGCTTACTATTTACTATATAATTCTAATCAGGAAGAAAAAAATTGCAATTTAAGATTATAATTCGAAGCTGAAATCAAATAAATGAAACCTGAATTATTTAATTCTTATTAAATTTAAAGTTATCCTGCTCGAAAATGTATAGGCTTTCTAACCGAAAACAAGGCTTTTGTTGAATAGACTATTATATATTGGTAACATTAATCTGAAATTATATATGAAATGAATTGTGAATAAAATGTACTAAGTTTGTTAAAAGTATTTTTTTTATGTTCGTAAATTTGGCAACGAAAAACTCCGCACCTATTTCTACACAGGTTTACTGCCTTTAGACCTCAAAAGTTTTAATGTGTTGTAGAATGATGGCTAATCCCCCTGAGCCACCAAAGATCAACTGGGCTCTTTACAAGCAGACTGTGCCAATTCCTGGCATGGTTGACAATTTCCAGAAGCAGTACGAAGCCCTGAAGGTCCCTTACCCTGCAGACACACTGACTGCTAAGGTTGAGGCACAGTGGGTAGAAGTCAAGAAATCCATCGAAGAATTTGTAAAGGAATCCAATACAAACATTGCATCGTAAGTTGATGACCTTATGTTACTGATGAGATTATTCAATTTAGATGTGAAGTATATTTCTTCAAAAACTGATTTTTGTCAAAGTCAGCAAACATGCAAATGTGACTTAACAGACTATATCTTTCAAATTTCTCTACCAAGTTTAGGAACGCATTTAAAAAATTGGATAGGTTCTTCTTTAGGTGGTCAGAGACCCTATTAGACATCATGAAAGGTGTATGCTTGTTTCATTTCCATATCAATTAAAATGTTAAACACACTGAACACATCAATTTATTGCCATAAATGAAAATAACAAAAATTCTATTTTTCAGGTATGAAAAAGAAATTCAGAAAGTCCAAGCTATGCTGCCTTACGGCCAGATGACCATGGAAGACTTCCGTGACGCACATCCTGAACTGGCCTTGGACCCCATTAACAAGCCAACCTTCTGGCCTCATGACCCAGAAGAACAGCTGGACTATGTTGACCCAGACAAACCTGCTAAAACAGCACACTAGGCTGCTATCAATGTGAAGTTTTACTTATAACATATATACTATGAAATTACACCTTGAACACATAATTTGTCTTTGTACTTCAGCTGAGAAAATAATTTTCTGAATAATTTATGATGTAGGAATAAAATACAATGTTACTTGTAATTGTTTTGTTTAATTGGTGTCTAACAAATATACAACCTATAGAACTGCTTGGTAGGTATTTCCCTTGTATTTAATGTATCATCATCTCAGCCGGACAATGCCCACTGCTCCCCCAAGGATCTTCACGGCGATCGGTCCTGCACTGCCCTTATATGTGGATTTGATGTGTGTATATAGTAGCCCTACCGACATCTGAACAATTAGTCGTATAAACATGATTACTCAAATTTAATGTTTTTGCCTTTATTAGACATTAGGTTTACTAATGTTTTATAATCTTAATCTAATGTTTGCACCATCACGTGTTCTCGGTAAATTGCTCCATCTATGTAAGTTTTTGTATAATTTAGTTTATGTTAATATTTTGTATAATTTTATACTTACATATACACAGGACATACAGACAACTTTTTTCATAATGGTCAACTTATGTCACCGAGTCATAAAACAATATTTATTATGAAATCTTACAAGTTAATATCTATATTAATTATTGACTTGGAATATAAATTTAAATTAGGACATCTTGTTCCAGATTTTATGCATTTATTATTTTGAATAATTATTATTTTTGAATTAAATAATGTAAACATTTTGCACGCCGTAAATAAGGGCTAATTGTGAAATGCGTAACCAAATTAAAATTAAGAACCCGTGTAACCGCAATTACTACATTTATTATAAAAAAAATATTATTGTACAGATGGAGAGGCTACAGATTGATATAGTAAAGATTATTCAATACTTCATGTTTTTACCTTAATTACACTAAATACTATAAATGTTTCCCTTAATGTCACTATTCGACATCTATCTCCAGATGGGACTTCTTGCCTGTTATTTTCCACATGTCTATAAACATCAATCGGGATCAGCGCCGCAACATGTCAAATGGTATAAATAAAAAACAATATTAGTTTAATATTATTTATTTTGATGAAATACGACGGGGGAATGTTAACTACCGAATGAGTACATTATTAGTTAAAATAGTCTGATACATAACGGCTGTACAGTTTTGTGCTGTCTACACCTATGTCCGATTGCCGGGTCGACGCTACGGATATTCTTCAATACAAAAATCGTCGTTTGCCAAAACACACTACAATAGACAGAAGTAACCCATAGAACAAAAATACCAGCAGAAGGACCGTGCCATACCTGAACTGAGTTCCAGTGTTGCTAAAGTCACAACTAAGTAAAACGGTAATAACGTAGCCCACATATTGGTTTGTTTACACAATGAAACAACTTTGGTATTTGGTCAACGTAAAAAATGTTTCATACGTAAATAAATCAAGTCGTACGAATGTTAAATTGATCAGATACACCACTAACGACATATAACGCCGGTACAACTATTTGCGAGGTATCGCTAATATCCGCACTACAGTCAGGCTCCTTCTAGTCTGTCAACTTACATATAGTAGAGTCATAGACAAGCACTGGATTCTGTGGCCACAGCGCACCATGCAACACGCCCCTGACACGGTCGTGTACCTTTCTTCCATGATTCGACACATCGCAACTGGTGATTAACTATTTATGGTATAACATTATCTAATAACTCTGAGATATGCCTCATTAATATTATCTATGTCTGCTAAAGAGAGCAACATCTAATATATAAAGATATTTGAATCTACTGTTTTCTTTTATAAATGCAAATTCGAATATTTGTCTAAGCTTAAAGACACGCTTATAAATATGGGTCCGTTGAATGTAAATGTCTTAAATCGAACTTCAACTTACGTCCGTCACAGTATGAAAACTAAACTTGTGTATAACCTCCCCCTACTTTGTAGTGTAGTGGAAGTGGACGAGTGCATTTTGCTTGAACCACGTGAACGGCCAGGTGAAACAATAACTATACGGATACCGGAGACACTTGAAACAATACTATCGTTATATTTTGCTAGACAATTAGCATATATCTATTTAGGTGGGGGTGGCTGCGAATACATGTTGTAATAGCTGGTCGGGACAGAGGCGTTTTGATTCTGAACGTAGTTCTGATTCTGGGAGAAGCCGGTTGTGCCGCCTCTGCCCCCTCGCGCGCCCCTACCGCCGCGACTGAACGAATTCTCCCTGCTGAAACCACCTCCCCCCTCCCGATTGCCAAAGTTAGACCTCGTGTTGAAGCCCCCGGAGCTCTGATTGAACCCGTTGGATGAGTCGTTGTCCCACCGCGAAGCTGTTAACAGATAGACACAACATATATTCATTAAAACTACTTAAATAAATTACAAATTTTAAATGTCATTTTCTTGCATAGCGATACCTTCCATTGCAACATTACCATGCTTGTACGGATAGGACATATTATGCAAAATTACTGTAGTCATCCTAATTCAATATTTAGAAAAAAAAATTAAAGGAGAGAAAAATCATTCAATGGATAATTATAATAATAGGGAGAGCTGCTTGTTACATTATAATTTTAAATAAGCGAAATGAAGAAAACATCCCATATATTTGTGAAGAACCAATTATAACCAAAAAGAGGGGAAAAAATTAAAATGGCTACTACGTATTGCTTTTGCAGGTGCAGGAGACCAAACTGCATGTAATCTGTGAAGCCACCCAGACTAGTCTGAAGATAAACTAACGGACAGCGACGGACACGGACAGAACCGTGTTCTTCTAACACGCCAACATGAAAAACACACGTGACCCAGTTTATACCCATACAATGTTTTTAGTACTACTGAATACGGGAATGGCACTGAACCATATATGTTACATTATGTAGGGCAAGATCTCTCCGTAGATATTTATTTAATTTATTTACTTTAAACGATTCAAGGAACTGTTAAGTGGATCCTACTTTTACAGTCGGGGCTTCAGCCCAAGGATGGGAGCAGTGTCTACTCCATGTGTGAAATACTGCTTACATATTGCAACACATCATATGCATGAAAAATAAACAAGGTGACGGCGCGGAACCTTGTGGAACACCAGTTTTTAGAGGCTTGTTTTCAAAACTAGAACCGTAGATAACAAACCTAATACTCCATTCCAGCAAAAAAAAAAATGTAAATCCACTGGTACAAGTTCCCGGATACTCCGTACGAAGGTAACGGTAGTGCTATACTCGATCGAAGGCTTTAGCGAAGTCAAGGCACACAGCTTCTTACTAACAGTGGCTAATATACAATAACAGATCACCAGCAGATCTTTCACGTCGAAAACTGTATTGCCTGCGTGTATCATCCTCTGGGTATGGAAGCAGTTGCCAGTTGACATGTAAAAATTGTAGCGATCGACCTACAATTGGCTGGTTCAATCTATTTCTGAAGCACTGGCATAAATTCCTTAGCTTATGTTTTAGTACATTCCACATGGTCGTCGCAAGTCTGTGAAGTAAGCCGAAGACTGTTTCCAGCGCTAGGATCTCTAAGACGATTGCGAAACTTCCTACCTGCGCCACTAAAATTATGTTTGTCCAAGCTCTGCTTCTAACTATATTTGACTACGCTGACATTTGCTATCTAGATATCACTGAGGAGCAACTTAATAAACTTGAGCGTCTTCAAAACGTATGTATAAGGTTCATATTTGGGCTCCGTTAATATGACCATATATCTGAATATCGTACAAAGCTTCAGTGGCTCCCAATCATATTGTCTTCACTCTCTATCGCGTGTTGTTTGATCCGCGTGCACCGTCTTATCTTAAAGAACGATTAGAATATCTCGGATCATCACATGACCGCTTCTTACGCTCTGTAGATAATCTGGTCGGTACTCCTGCTCATACATCCAAGTTATTACAAAAAATCGTTTGCTGTATCCGCAGTACGACTGTGGAACAAACTACCATATAAAGTTCGACGGGCTAAGACTTCAGATTCTTTCAAAAAGCAAGTAAAAGCACATTATCTTGGTACTGATTTTATTCATTAAACTTCTTACCTTCACCTCTCTCCTCTGACATCAAATATCTGTGTCCCTTCCTCGACATAACTCCTACTCGCCTATTTCCTACCGCTACATTTATCCCTACGTCGGTTAAACTACATATTTTATATCATATTGGTACTTATAATGTGTTGTTTAACTCTATATATTATGTTATCTAAGTAAGCTCTTGTTATTATTATTATATATCTATCATACATTTGTTCCTGTACACCCTCACCCACTTCCTCTTACTAACTGATGTCGTCTACCGAAAGGTTGTCCGGAAGAGATCGCTACCTGAGCGATAACACCGCCTGCAGTTACCATTGCTACACATACATGTAAATATGTAACGTGCAATTGGTGGTGTACAATAAAGAATACAATACAATACAACAGCAGAGTTATCGTCCGGACCACTTGGCTTGTTGACGAAGGAAAAAAGAGCTGGACGTGCGGCACTTTGGTTAAGCGTACGTTAGACATCTGCTCTTCACACGGTGAGATGGCGGGCGGTGGTAAAACCAAAAGTCCAAGCCAATCTAATTATAACTTATTATTATATATCTGATACACAGATTTCCTCGGGTAAGATGCGCTGACACACTTTCTGTCGAGTCAGGGTTGTGTCACTCCAGCAACAGGTACCGCAGAGTTAGGAATGTATCAGGTCAGCAAGTGTAACATGAATAAAGTTTCTGCAAACCATCCCACTCTGCTTATCCACACCTGTTGAGAAACACTTGGCCGTCATTCAACAGGTCGAATTAATAGTGTCTTCAGTTTATTTTGGTATTACTGTACATTATTAAATTTTGAGTTATGTTTAAGTTATCGGGTACTCACTGCGTTCGGAGGCGAAGCGTCCTCCCCTGCCGCCCCGTCCACGCCCCCCCCTGCCACCGCGCCCCGTGCCGCTGTCATCGCGGTCACGGTATCGCCCCCCACGGTCTGCAAAGTATTTGGACACATTTTAAACAGAAATTCATATATATTCAGTTCAATTTCATTATGATTGCTTTTTCCTATGTATCATCATATTGGATTACTATAAATAATTTAGTTGTAAATCCTAATAAAACGAAATGTGTAGAATTGGCAACACCAAACTTTGCAAAACGTAAACAAAATCCTTAACGTTCGCTACACTTCCACCATACACTTGGGAAAAATTATGTAGTTACCACTGGTCTACTTATATAACTCATTTTTAGACGACTGTGATTAATATGCAATTTGCATTGAATTTACAACACAATATGTAGTTATAAATAGTTAACTGAACACTCACTGTATTTCCCCTTGAAGCCCATCCCGCACTGCGCCAGCTCCATGAGTTTCGGGTTCACCACCTGGTTAGCCTCTTGCAGCACAGACATGAGATCGCGCGCCTGCAAACATATCAAATGACCTATGACTCCATACTCGGCAACTTATGCTGCAACAGGGCCCAGCTAAGGTACCAGGGATATGGCAGAACTCATTCTTGTTCCAACCGTGTCGGAGACATTGAATTGGATTGATTAGAGCTTTACCGTGTTTTACCTGTGATGTCTAAATCATATCTGACATATTATTCCCAATAAATTTCTTTATATCAAACCAAAAATCAGAAAGTGGTTCTGCAAAAATAACATCTTTCAACGAAAATCGGTTGATTTTTTTTTGTATTTCAACAAGATAATATAGTTATACAATAAGATGTTTAGTTTTATAATTGGTAATGAGGGCACTGTGTCGGCCCAAAATTACTTGGAGAATGTGATACACATACAGCCTTGGCCAA
>DWPT01005560.1:0-12134 GCA_018251895.1 Agathymus mariae mariae
TATAGTAATTATATAGTAGTAATATTTCGTCTTAAAAAATAAGCGGTACCGTTGTACATTTTTAAGATGACTAATGGTTCACTTCGCAAATGTATGTGCGTATATGAATAATTAAATATAAATAAATAAGATATTAATATAAATATAATAAATTAATAATATAATCCTTAATACTACTTATAATAATACATCTAAAATTGAGAACCATTACATACATTAGATACATACAACATTAGTTTTGTTGTTAATATATTTTTATAGAATTTAGCAGTAATTGCGTGCAGTAGTAATTAATTAGCGTGCAGTGTGCTCTGTATATGTAGCTAGCCAGGCAGGTAAATCATCTACCATCGAACACAAGTATTATCAGGATAAAACTGAGATTTACACAGCTCAGTGACCTCCAATAGGGACTATGTCACTGCCTCGTCCTTATACAGCACGATTCTCTACGCCTCAGGAAGATTGGCTTGGACTCGAACTTGGATGGAACCCCTTTCACGACTGAAATTTGCAATAATAATCGAGGTACCGGAGGTACCATGTCCGACGGTTTTATTGTACTATCAGAGCTTCAGAACATACCAACGTTGCTAATATATCTCAGTCTATCGCATATTGTCTTCTATTGACGTACATATATGTCTACCTGAGGACCAATAAAGAGAAAGTTGACGTCTGATTGTTTTGGAAGTTATAAAGTAATAGAAAAAAACCAAAATCCTCGATTTATTTTATGAACTTATTTGGCGTGCAACATAATGCATTTATATAGGAGTATTCATATAGACTTAAACCTAATCTGAATAAAAGTTTAAGCTGACAGTTGTAAACTTTGCTCGTTCTATTTAAAAATGCTAGGATCTATCATTGATTGTTAATCTTCTCAAAGGTTACCTGATGTAAGCTTATCACAAGTAAATCTGTGCAAAAGGTAGTTCTTAAAATCGTTATTTCCATTTTGTACATACCAGCATATTGTTGATTGCACTCAGTATTATTAAGTAGTAATATTTTATGCCTTTTAAAACGGTTTTAACAGTATACAGGGTGACTGTTTGAACATATGACATACTCAAGAACATGATAATTTATAATCATATGTTATATTTAAAAAACAAATAATAAAATATCATCTAAAAGCGAAGACTCGAAAAGTGTAGGCGTTTACGCCTGTTGCGTGCGAACTCTGCGAACGTACTTAATGACCTGTTTACGAATACCTAAGTAGTGGCGTTGTACAAACTTTTCATATTTTCATTTTTTTCCTGTAACTTTAAAATTGCAATTGCGAAGACACGGCAAACCAAAATGCGACGCATGGCGGGGCAATTTTGACTTGTAGATGCGATACACGTAGTAATAATATATTATACAAGGTTTAAGAGCGGGAATTAAGTGTTTCTATCATGCTGCACAGCATCACAATAAGGTTTCAAAACTTGAGCGCTCCAAGTGTCCACACTTTTAGTATCCTTTATACATTTATCAAGTGATTTATCAGTTGCCCTGTAGAGTAATTATATATACTTATAATTAGTAGGGCGGTAATAATACATAAACTATTAGTAATAGCGGTCTTACCAATGCTTCGACTTTTGGTATTGGCTGGTTGAGAGGCCATAGAGTAGGATTTGTATCAAATATCTGACGTCCTTCAGATACTGGCCGCGCTTTGTGAAGGTTAATGGCACCTGAACGGTAACGTTGGTTCAGTATACGCGGTGGACAAATACTTAGCAAACCCTGAAAACGTAAAAATTGAAGTTATAGTTAAATGCCTTAGTCGTTAGGCGTTTTTTTATTATTTTATTTTATTAAATTATGCTACTCATCCAAAGTAACGGCAATAATTTAATTTTATTCTAATTTCAATCATATGAACTATATATTTATTTCAACAATAATTACTATTAGTTATGTTTTCAAAGTTGGAAAATATTATTTCAAGGTCGAAAATTGGAAATTTAAAAAGTAAGAAATCAAAATAATAGCCAGAAACATTGTATCTAGGTTTAATTCATACAAAAATCGTTATGTTACTCATACCTAGTCTGGTCATAAATTACATATCTTACGAGTGAAAGCGCATTTTTTATTTTCTTTTTGAAGTAACGTAATCTAAACAAGACTTATTATGTACATGTCTATTAATAAACAAAAAATGACTAGATTTCATTTAAATTTCAATATATCTGGCCACGATTCAATGGATTTCTGCACTGTTCCCATGGGAAAATTAGTCACGGCTCAGACTAGAGATTTCATACGAGAATCAATAAACTTCGGAACGTTCGCTTCCACTTAGGTAATTCGCACCTTGTAACCAGGTGCAGTCTTGCTGAAAAGTGGTTTGATCGATCCACTGTCATTAACCATGGAGATTCACTTAGAGTATGGCCTGGGTATAGACGATAAGCATCAAGTCTTAGGTCATGTATAAGCGACAATCCTTGCGTTAATTTTCGGCGAATTCTGGTTTTAACAACCTTTATTATTTAAGAGCATTTTTTTTATTATGTTGTTATATCCATAGATACTACAATATAGGAAATTACGGCTGATACCAGGCTTCTGAAATGTCTTCAAAATGATCGACGGCTTCATCCCTGCTTTGTGCAAAGCAATAATTATAATTTTGTTTTCTTTAACAACCAAGTCTTTATTTAACATTAAACTCAATAAATATATTGAGGAGATGACGAATAAATATTGTAGGTTTAAAATGCGTTTAAAATTTTAATTCACAAAACAATAAAAATATAAAATTTTTAAGTTGTAATCAAATCAATGAAAAAATTTTATTAATAAAAGGAAAAAAAAGAAACAAAAATTTTAAACTTAATGTGGTCTTATAAAACCACATTCCAAAAAAAATTCCATTGGTGTCGTCTTCGTTCGATGCATAAAAATAATAACACTTCAGAAATATGTTCTATATTCAAAAATACAAGTGCTATACAGAGACAAGTAAATGATACGACAGTGAAAAGTGACTTTTTTTGACGCAAATAGATGTTATTATTTTGTCAGCAATATAAAGCATTTACTTATGTAAGGTGTTTTTACAAGTTCTCTTGCTTATTCGATTGTATTGTTATACCTATAAATTAATATATATTTTTAATCACAACATATAACAACATTTATATTATAGTAATCGTTACCTTATAAAATAATCCGATAGCAAGTTGCGCTCTATATCTTGCCGAGTATTGTGGTGGTTGATCAGTCACAATTAATTCTTTATGTAATACATGCACTGCATATTGTAATGTTTCATTGGTGAACAATTTTTTTCCAAGCAAACATCTCTCGGTGGAAATTGCTCTCGTGAATGTTGCTGAAAGACCACCAAATGCTATTTTACACTGCAGCACTGTATTGTCTGTAGTAAGTCGGTACAAGAATCCAGCATTTACTATTGCATGAGCATTTTGACTGCGTGGCATTATCTGTAAAGGATTGTTTTTAATATTTTTCATTCATTTTGGTCAAAAATCAAATTGTATCTGTTATTTTTCATCTCGTTTAAAAATATGCGACTTGTAATCTGAAGTATATAAATTATAGAAGAGGATATATAGAGAGAAGAAGATAGTGCTCATTTTTAGTGAAATTTATACATAATGTATAATTAGCTCACATACTAGTATTGAGTTGTTTGATACCAGTGATTCCTAATTTTATTAGAACCGTGAATCACCTAAAAAATAACAATTTAGGAACACTACCGTATCTAACATAACTCAAATAGTTTTTACACATATCGTTGAATACGCAGATTTATTGAATAAAGTTGACCTTTGCAAAACTCCTATCCACTACATTTTTAAGTCTACAAAACTATGGAAGTTACATTAGATGTAACCTATGTTCCCTCATTAACTGCATCAATAATACACATTTGCCCACCCTTCTTACATTGTCCCTTGCACCTCACATCAAAACCCTTCTTGAGCTCCTTTACCCTAAATTTTCCTATTCGTTTACGGTAAACACAGTTAAATTTGAAACTCCTTACCTCCTGACTTACAAGTATGCAAATCTATAAGAATTGTTAATATAATTTAGTAAATAAGCAGTATTATCTTGCTCGCTGTCTCATTTAATCAATACCGTGGTAAATTTCGTGCGCTACAAATATTTTAGAGAGTTAATCAATAATATTTCACTTTTGTACTATCATTTTCAAAATCCATTTAATATTACGTTGAGACTTACCTGGAAGTTTTGGTCCCTATGGCTTAAAACATCTAAATACATGTGTGATTAGAAATAATATTAATAAAATCAATTACCTTGTAGGTAACAAGTTTAAATTCATTACTAAAAGGCGGAAGTAGTACATGCAATATAAGTTTAGCTCTCATCGGTTCCTTGAGGAATTCAAGCATTGTCATCGTCCTTTGGATGCCGAGATGGCTTACTGCAAAATAGTACAAGGTACATTTAATGTTCAAATACTATAAATAACTTTTAAATCAGTATTAAGTGAAAACATTGCATAAATAATAAATTCCATATAGACTAGCGTTGAACTTCCCTTTCTCCTACAAGAGGAACATGTAAATATATGCAAGATATATAAGCAAATACATAATTACATTACGTACCGACATACATAGGAACTTCAAGAAATATGCCGACTTGCCACGAACAGAACAAGTGTAGGTTTGTTCTACGATGGTGACTAACAATACCAAAGTAGATCATTAAGAATATGTGATCATACAAACTTATTTTTAGTCTTTCCAGTAAAATCCCTAAATTTTTTTTTTTTTTTTAACTTAATAAAAATTAATTTATGTTAGGTTCTGCGTAACAAGAATAAGTACAATAAGTTTCGCCATTGTTGGCCTGTGTTTTATTATTGTAATTATAAGATGGAAATATATTTACATCTCGCATAGGTCCCATATCGTAAGAGAAAATCAGATTAGTCAATTAACATAGCAAATCAATGCAACCCTATATTTCTCCTATATAGATAATTTAATTAGTATGTCTCAAATTTACTTACGTATAGTAATTTGAGCGCCGACTGTTTCAAATAGCAAAAATAGATCTGAGACAAATTCGTTGTGCCGATGTTTTATCATTAAATTTCCACCTATAGTACCAAGCTGAAACAACTTTTTATTAATGTCAAGCTCAATCTTTTCACGGGCCACAGGGGCTATTAGTAAAACATAAAACTTTTGAATTACTTTAGAACTGTCAGTTTTGTTTTATCTCCCTAGCATTTTTGCGGAGATAAATTAATTAGAGCTTGATCGAGTGATTTTAAAAGATATTATAATTATGAATAGAACTGAGATTTTAAAATTGTTTAATATAATATTCACTTCAGTGATCATATTACAACAATATAATTAAATTATCATAGGTGTACTTACATTCTTAACTGGAATATGTGCAACTAGTTTGAGATGGTCATTTAGAACCCTTAAATAGCTGAAATACTCTGTATTACTTATGGCATCGAATACATCCATTACGTTTGAAATGGTCATACCAGCACCGATCACAAGATTTTGGTCCAAGAAGTAGCCCTTGAGTACAGATACATCACTTATATCAATAAGTACTCGAGGATATTCATACAATGGTATAACTCCTAAAATAACAAATGATAATTTTCGAAGAGGTAGTTTAAAATTAATGTATGTTTTACTATTAACACGCCCTCAATTTTCTTCTGAAAACTTACGCTAATGGTAAAATAGTATCGGCGTTGTTTTAGGAATAGTTTTTTTAGTTCTGACAATTAGAAAAATATAAATTTAATATAATAACTGCAGGCAAACAGTCATAATTTTATTCACTGTCCTCTCGATAGAATGTCCTTGTTATATTTAGTTTCCTATCATGTGGAACAGTTCCATTTCGTGGGATAAAAAATAATCTCTATGACCCATAATATAAGCTACTAATATGTCAAGTAACATCCAAATCTGTTCAGTGATTTTCATTTGATACATGGCCGCACAGACAAATAGACGGAACTCTCAAAATGATGTTTGACCTGTAGGTTATTTCATTAACAGCATCTCGAAAATAATCCAAAAAAATTCTAAATTGTTCCATATACAGATTCCACCCCGTTACTGTTTTATAATTATTATAGATTTATAATAAAAATGCTTCGGTACCTTTAGCAGTATTCCCGTTTATCAACATATAGGAATCGTCTCCTTTAATCCTTAATATATTGAAAATGTCTATTATATCTCGAACTCTGTACCAGTCTCTGTTGTCTTTTAGTTTTATATTAATAACTGGTGCTTGAGAAACATCATCATCTGTTACAAAGCACCAACCGTCTTCAAGTTTCTCTTTTTGGCACACTTTTGTTTTTTTATCACAAATATTTAAATCCTCTATGTCCAGAATATCACCTGAATTAGGTCTATCTTTGGCAAATTTTTTGTATGCTTCCAAAATAGGTCTATAGCCCGTGCAACGACAAACATTACTTCCAAAAGATTGTTCAATGTCATACATAGACAATTTTTCTTTGCTTTTTAAAAGACTGTTAATGAAAAAAAAAATAAAGAAATTATACACTATTGGACATTTAAAAATATTTATGAGTCCATTTTGCAGCCCCGAGATTGATAGCTATTTAAGTCAAACCTTTGAATTTAGTATAATAGTTTACTAACCTATACATAGACATAATCCATCCAGGGGTACAATAGCCACACTGTGTACCATGGGTTTCTGCGAGTGTTTTCTGGATGGGGTGATAGCCCTCCAGGCGATTGCCAACTTTTTCAATCGTAGTAATTTCCCAGTTTTGGCATGACGTTATTGATACCAGGCACTAAAGCAAAATTAAAGTATAATATTTATGGTAATTTATTTCACGAAATTTTAGTTTCGCTTATGACCCTACCAAACTATACATACAGGTGGTAGTAGTGAGCTTGCCTACCGAGTGAACGGTCACAGGCTCGAATATCAGCTAGGATATATATGAGTGTAATTTTTTTTATTAATTCAAATTGTCAAATCCAATACCTTAGATCGTGTTATACACCTTAGATAGTTTACGTGTCATACCGAATTTACAGCTTCGATTGGTGCTCCAGGACATTTAGATACAGCAACAATGCAGGCACCACAGCCACCTTCTAAGCACATGTACTTGGTTCCTCTAAGTTCCAACTTGTTTCGTAAGAACTGGAGTAATGTAGTCGTGGAACAGACTTCATTGCCGACTGAAAAGCGCAGGTAATAAGAATGTGAATCAAAGGTAGGACACCAAACAAAATTTCCATCACGTTTATTCTTTTGCCAAGTATAGGTTTCGATGAATAGTTACTCCAAGCAAACGTGAAATGGTGAAATCTTCAGAATTGTTAAGAAAATACTATTAAACGAAGATACAACATTCATGATTAAACGCTAATAAGATTTTATACATGCTTTCAATATAACTATCCTTCTAAAACAATCATAAAAACATGTGTGTAACTGTTTGTTACTGCCAACTTTCTCTATGGCCATCTATGATGCTCTTAGTGTTAAGCACTTGTAATTGTGTAATCAAATGTTGTATGTTGTATGGACCGAGAATTAATTTAAGTTTGAAATCTGATAATCAGACTATTTACAGTTTCCCTTAGGTCTTCTACATGAGTCATTTAACATTTATAATAATCATTGTTATTCAGATACGTGTTGGTAGAAAACTGTGCGAACAAGTGGCGTGTATGTAAGGTTTCATTTCCATCCCCGTCCCTTTCTTAAAAAGAAAAAAAAACATTCTTAATACAGAGTTACAAAATTTAAACATCATAAAACTAAGAACAAACGCGAGCAGTAAAGTGCTGAACTTCAAAGATAATTGCTTACGTGATTACCCATTAGACAAAACAAGTATCTTACATTACATTATCTTTACACAATAAGAATGTAGATACCGCACAGATATATTACAAAATTAATCCAACTTAATTCAAGTACGTAATAAATATGTCGGGGACAGTTATGCATACAGTTACTAAACGGAACGCAGCCGGAAATCTGACTGATGACTGCACTGACGGTATCACTCAACACATCATATTTTACAACACTGCCAAATTACCTACAACATTTACACTTGTATTTTAACCGCACTGGATACCTTTCTCCTAATAATTGTAACAGGTTTCGTTTGTAATTATTGCTAAAATTATGAATTCTTATGAAAACGTTACTTTGTTCCAATTATCAAATATCCATCGCGATGATATCTGACCACATCCCTAGCGTTTCTGTACACTCCAGCATCGGAATAATGATGTAACCAAGGCGAAACACATGATGTTGATAATGAAAAATGACCCCGTTTATTGGATTTACAGAATTGGAACTTCGTCATGTTATTAGAAACCATTAGGGTCCACTGCGCAGCGTGATAAAAGATTGATAAAAGATTCAAGCGCTCTGCTAGACTGCCACCATCTATTAAATGATTCAATTGTGACAAGATAAGACCCAGATACATCAAGAGTCGCTCGACAGCGGGTGATTTCGCTAGCACCTTCCGTTACTTGCTTCGGTAGCGGTGTTCTAGTACACTACGCGAAAAACTGCCCGAGGCCGAGTTACAGAAGCTCTAATGGAGGCCAAGTTGTTTCTTCTACTGAGGAGGGGGGAGGGGGGGGGACATAAGTGAAATGAATTTCTCGGGGACATTTGTAGCAATCGAGTGAGCCGTTTTAATTTTTTTATGATTATTATTTTTATTGTACGCATTTTGACGTTTGCAAAAAACCGTTTTCTTTTGAATTTAAAGAAAAGCGATTGCACAGCACTGTGACAACGACTAACATAGACAGACTAATTAATTAAATATCATGTATCACTTCTGTTATAGTAAGAACTACAGTTATTTCAATTATTTATTGTGTTTAAATTAAACAGTTCGAGAACATTGTACATTAAGCAAATTTACCTGCCTACCTAATGATTTACTTTAAGCAAATTTATCGACTCAAACTACCAAATAACTGCCACCAGTCACCTCGTCGGACATACGCACATGAATATTTTATATAAACCGGTTATGTGTAAACTGAATCGTAGACAAGGAAAGAATAATGAGGTTAATTGTATTAGATGTAGTAGTTTTGCATTGCATAGTATTCTATTAACAATATAATACACATCACCGAGACAAATAAATTCAAAGTTATGTCTTCAATCAGTATACTTCAAACGCTTGTAATTCAAAATATTTCATAGCAGTTTAGCTGATGCATATCTAATATTTATATACCCCTTAATGATATTATTTATAATAAGTTTTAAGTCATTAGACTGTAAGTACTAAATTATTGTGTTATGGTACTCCGTAAGTAAACCAATTTAAATTAATTCAAACGAAATTATAGCAATGATGGCCTTGAAGTACTTCAGTCATTATATAGATATGTTGTATAGATTGCTTACTTCAAGGCAATATTATTAATTTTACTAGTTAATGTAAGATTATGTCCATAACTCAATGGGGTTATGCTGCGAGTTTAAGCTAACAGCGCGTAGAACCAGTTCAATGCTAGAGAAAATGCAATATTACAATTTGTCAGACAACAACATCATATTTTTCTTCTGTTATGCTACTTGCATAAATGTAAAAGCTGTATCTGAAAATTGAAACAAAAAAATACTTGAACTCCAATACCGTGATGGAAACGTACCTCACTCAAATCATTTTTGGCCTCCATAGTCAAATGGGTAAAACGGAACTTATAATTTATTTATATCCGTCTGCTCAGACGCTTTACTTGGAGACCTTCTTTTAAAAAGTGCACTGTTAAATTTTAGTTGCATAAAAAAATGTTGTCAAAAACTTTTGAAATAAAAATTTGTCTTCCTGATAGCATTTGATAAGTAATTAATAGAATCGATCATTAGTAGATATATTGATCATTAGTAGATATATAGATCATTAGTATAGTATCTATGACTATTAACATAACCCTATGAGCTCACTCCAGTTTTAAATAACCTCAGAGAATTCTAGATAACCACAGTCAGTAAATTATTAGCTGATGCAAGGTTGCACTTAAGGTTAAATTGCTAACATCAACGAGGCATATTAATATTTAAAAACAATGACACCTTTCCTTATTTTTGAGGCAAAACTTTGGAAATGAAACATTCAATTTGATAAACTGTCAATTTGGGTCCTGTGAAAGAAAGTTGATGAAAGTAAACGGCAAGAACCTTGAAAAAATGCACGGAAGAACAAGTTCTGTGCGTTCTGAGAACTTAAGAATTCCACATTCTTTCTCGGTAGTAGTAAGATTAATGCTAGATTTGGTAATATTTATTGTTTTATTTCTAAATTAGATTATACACTCGGAAGACATGAATTTTGTCATATTCAGTGAGCATTTAAAAAGATAGGGACTACATATATTCAATGTTATTACATTAGCAAAAATCACATGAATTCAAATCATTAAGATACTTATGAAATACGACCGACGATATGATAATAGACTTTATAGCATCTTATGATGGCTTTGTTGTAAGAGAATAAAAAATGTTATAATAATTATTATTATTGTTACACACAAAACAATATAATTACTTTGTATAAAATGTATAACAATTGTAATAATACACATACCAGAAATATCCACACTGTTAACTTTAAAAGTTATTCTGTCCATGTCCGTTGCGATCGAGAAGATTACGTAAAGTGATTGTAGGTTATATTCTTAACAAATGTTAAGTGAGTTAAAAAAAAAAAAAAAAAAAGATTTCCGTTGTTTGTAGGATTACAAGATAAAAGAAATAACTCGTAGTTAATAACTGAGAACACTTTCGATAAATTTCGCATAATATTCTATGGAGCTTTAATTTAAGATATTAAAAGAAACAGATGCCATACCACATCCATGACAACTGGTACCTACACACCGAGGTAATAAAGTGGCTTAAGAAGTGAAAGGGTCCGTTTATTAAGAACATTCTCTATAGATACATCTATATTAATTTAGAAAGAAACAAAAAACACATTACGAAATTTTTTGGCTACGCCACAAATGCGGAAATTATGCTTAAATGTCATGAGTCTAGGGCATGAACTTAGGAAAAAATAAATTCTTTAAACTTTGACAACTTGTTCGCTAACATGTATTACATTCACTTTGATTTGTTTTAGTCTATACTGATATTATAAAGAGAGTGTACACTTTGTAAGTATAATCTCCGGAACCATTACACCTATTTAAACAATTTTTTACCATTTGATAGGTACATAATTTGAGATGGGCACAGATGTGTAAATAATTTTTCACCAGAATGAAATCAGGATAGGCCGTTAAATGTCCACAAAGTACAATCTCCACCTTGTAGGATTGTAGGAAATATTCGACCAATACTTTTAGAAGGAGGGCAGTAGTAACCATATGATTTTAAACTTATATCATTGTGGACATATTACATTTTAATACCAACGAGTACTCGCAATTATTGTATTTTTACCGATATTTCGTAACAATTATATCAACATTGACCACTGCGAAACTGATCCATGATCCATTAGATTGAATGATTGGTAATAGTTAAAACGGGAGCTAAATAGATAAACTTCTCAAAATATTCTAAAAGAAAAATAGATTTAGCATCTACACCCTGATGCTATTGCCTACTCCGTTATTCAGTAAAGTCTACCATGAGCAGGGCTGTTGACTGGGACTCAAGGAACTTTTAAACTTCTTTTGTGGTTACTTTAATATGGCTTTTTATTTATTTATTAATTTTTATTTTATTATTTATATACATGCAATATAATGACATGAAACTTTTTTTTATGTTAATAGTTTTCGGCTATAAACAGACGAACCACCTGATGGTACGTGGTCACAGTAGCCCATGGATATCAGCAAGATCAAAGGTATCACTGATACGTTGTCGACTAGAAAATGAGAAGGTAAGAAAGAAACTACTGGCTCTCGAGTCCCAAATCGGAACACGGCGAGTCGTTTGGCGGCTGACTCAAGCAGGAGGGTGGTAGCTAGCCAGGCAGACTTCACGGAAAGATAATAATAATCGTGTAGGTGTGAGAAATCTGTGTTCTCGATGGATCCCACACAATTTGACTGATGCTCAAAAAACGGACCGCA
>DWPT01005561.1:0-12134 GCA_018251895.1 Agathymus mariae mariae
GGCCGACAACGCATCAGCAATACCTTTGGTCTTACTGATGTCCATGGGCGACGGTGACCATTTACCATCAGGTGGCTGGTTTGTCGGCTATTTGTAATATAAAAAAAAACTTACAAAATTACCCACTAACATATTCATTGATGTGAATTAAATCTACAATTTAAGTTGCATCAATATAACTTTATGTACCTATTCCGTCGTCTGATTAATCGTGTTATTCCAAGGATCTAATAATATATGTCAATGAACCGTTTGTAGTTGTACCTGCAGCATCACATTTAGTCATGTGTGTACTCATTTTTATATATAATTCTATATGGATTAAAAAAGGGTGTTAGCGAAAAATACTTAAGCATCGTCCAAGTATTTAGTAGATTCGCCAAATATATTAGTACATATAACAATAGTATCAGCAGGTGAAAGGTCAAAATGCATTGGAACTGACCCAATATTATGTCATAAACATGCGTAACAATGTTAGTACCCGTGCCATGGTGATAGCACTTAATCTTTTTTTATTCCACTGACTTATGAAATATTTAACATCGTAGGCTGCATTATTGGTAATCTGACTTCAACGCCTAACCTCAGGCGTGATACTTATATTATGCTTGGAACAGCTTATGAACAACTACCAAGAAAAATATGGATAAGTATTTTGATATTAAGCAAAATGCTAGTTTTTCGTGATTTGTGCTCTAAATATATATTATACATCCGGAAACAAGTTGCTTGCTATAATTCTCAGTTGCGACTAGATGACGAAATGAAATACAAGGTAATTTTCTATTTTTTTTATTTGAAACCACCCAATGATATCGCGCTGACAACGACCACCAGTTCGATACCACCCGGCGACGACACGAAGCAGATTAACGGTAAGATTTCTGGTATCTGGCACGAGCACCCGGACCGCCAAACTTCTTGGGCTCGCAGCGCCTGGGATCGGCTACTAGTAAACTCCTATCGTATTGGACCAGGATGTCTTTAATTTCCTTCTTCGATGCTTCGTCTACAACTGTAATTAGAAAAACAGTCATGTTGAGGTATTGAAGCGTATAATAATTACAAACTATAAAACGTTTTTTAGCGAAGACAAAATTTTAAAATGACAATATGAGGTTACATTGTTGACAGATAATTCCTTACATTTTGATGTTTTAATTTTGACATTTGAGAATATGTATCAGGGATGTTATGGAGCTCCGTAACCGGATATCCGAAATAAAAATATGTCCGAAATCGTAACCGAATCCAATAAAAAAGTTTCGGATAATTTCGGATAAAGGCAGAGTCTAAACAAAGCACGTTATGACATGACTGGTTTACGCTGACCGAACCCGACACATTAGCCACGTCGTCCTCATTTTCGACAATTTTTATTTTTTTTATTTGTTTTTTTAACTGATTATAATACCACGTAATATCTAGAAACCAATTCAAAGCGTGTAAAGAAAGTATATTTTTTTCCAAGTCTTAAATCTTCTAATATTCGTAACCGAAATTATCCGAAATAATCGGATAATCCGAAATAATTTCATATCCATAACCGTAACTGAAACCGGTAAAATATTTTACAAGTATCCGTATCCATATCCGGATCTGAAATTTCATATTCATAACATCCCTACTATGTACTACTGTTATTGATAATAGATAACAGGAGTGTTGCATGTGTAATCTGTAATGAAATGAGACTATAATCTTGTTGATTCACTATTTGACAATAAACAAGTGTTCCAACATTATTATTACTACACTGGAATTCTAGGTTTATGTGACATAGACACAAAACTAGACACCACAAAGAAGCAAGACTCGAGAACATTTTTTCTGTTATACAAATGTCACCATACAGTGAACCAATAAATAAAATTGCCATTGCTCCATTAATTTCAAACAAGGAACATGAGGTTCTTTAAATTTACTGTACTCAACATGGGTACAAGTATAGTTAATGTTGGATGTTCTAAGGGCATTCAATAAGACTTCCTCAGGACTAAGCTTTGTTACAAATATCACTATGGTAGTAATCAAGCTATTTGAGCGGAATTTTATGTATAACTGAAATAGATTTACCGAATGAAATCTTTGTATCTACTATCAATAAATAAATTACATAAAAAAAGTGTAGTGTACACTTCAAACAAGCATGATATTGAAAACTCATGCCGTTTGGTAATGTCACCAATGTTCTCCTTTCTCTGAAATGACTGACTCACATAAAAGCGAGACAGCTTTGGAAAGAAAGGGCATAGTGGTTTAATGAAGGACAGTATATTACAGTTAAATTATTTCACAATTAATTCTATACTAATCAATCAATGTATATCATAACTGCTTTAACATAGGAATTAAAGTTAAAGAAAAAAATTAAAGTCACTGGTAAATTTGTCATAAAAATATATCAGTGCCTGATATGATGATGTCACACATGTTTCCTGAATTTTGAAATTGTTTGAGACTATTTTGTAATTGATCACTAAAATGATACATTGATTTAACAATATATATATTCAAATACCAACTGATCTCTGCACTAGCATACCTACATGGAAAATAACATGGACATACACAATGAAAACTCAAGATCAACGATTTATCTGTAACAAAAATCTCTGTCCTGCTCAGGAGACAAATGCAGAAGGCAATCAATCAAACAATTGGCAATCAATTGTTTGGCAAATAGAATAGCTACTAGCTGGTATAGAGGATTGTCAACATTTTTGTTTTATGTTAATGCAATATAATTTATACTTACATTTCTGGTAGAATGCAATTAGAGCCTTGGAGATAGCCTGTCTGATGGCATACACCTGTGCAACATGACCACCACCCTTGACAGTTACTCTGATGTCGACTCCGGAGAACTTTTCCTGAACAATACCAATCAGTGTCAAACCAACATTTAGGCAATGAAATTAATATTTTGCTACAAAACAATGTGTCAGAGATTGTTTACTTCACATCGAAGGATACTCAGGTTCGGAATAAGATTCTTTCATCATGATAAAACAATTAAAACATTCGTCATTTTTTTATAAAACAGGGCTCCCATTTATCTGTTTCTATTACAGACTTGTCTTTGTTTTCAGGGTATCCAGAACATATTCTCGAATTTGCTTAGTCTCAGTATTCAGAAGTTTAATATGCATTTATAATGGCGGCCCTTAGCCTATAACAAGAGTAAATACAAGGTGAACACAAAACATTCACTAAACTACTGAGCACAATAAAATGTGAAATAAACATGCATATAATAGTTTTAGCATTATACATATAATACGAAAATATAATGTTATAAATACAGGTACATGCTCTACCTATTCAAAATTGCAGCTCTAATGCAAATTATAATTGAATCTTATGTGCATAAGTAGTAAATTCATATAACAAACTAGGATATGAAGCACCAGTAATTAATTAGAATACAGAGTATTTCTTAAAAACCTACATCATATGGTAATTTAAATAACTCACCAATATTTTAACAACCTTATAATGCATGCTGTTATTATTTGATATTGCTATAATATTAATTATAAATATTGGAATAAATAACAAGTACAGGGTATACTAGAAAGATTCTACAATAAAGAAGAAATGATTGTAGGAATCTCAAAATTTGGGATTGAGGTTTTCCATCTAATTGTAAATCTCAATATGTAATAACACATAATGATTGATCACCGTAAACCATTGGCTGTGGTGGTTAATTAAGGCCAGGCAATGTGAATAATTGTATCCCTCCTTCATATAAATGAAATAATCATGCATAGCATGGAAAGTAATAACTTTCTGGTACAATGCTTATGCTACTAGAAGTAACATATAAAATATACCTTGCCGAGCAACAGAATGGGCTCCTGGAGTTTGTACTGCAGGAGACGGGGCTCCACCAAGTCAAGAGGGCGTCCATTCACGCGAAGGACACCATGCCCACGTTTGCAGTATGCAACGGCTGTGGCTGTTTTCTGTAAAAGAAGATTATTTGTCACAAAAATGTTTATTTTGTTTACTTCTAATTACTCGTAATTTTTACTAAGTTTATTGTCTCCTATCACATGTTCTCACCATCGTTCTAGGTTCACTAGTAGAGAATGTCAATAGACATTAGGCCTGTCCTTTATAAAACCCAACTTTAGGATCTTACAAACTATTTTTGGTAATATAAAGTAAAACTTTACATAATTAAATATTATTAACTAGTCATATTGCCAGTTGAACTACTAAGAGCAAGGCATAAGTAAAATGGAACTTTACCAAATCTACCCCCAGTGAATAATGTATAGGGGTCAATGAACAATGTACAAAGATGACAATGTTTTGTTACTATAGTTCTTTGGAGAACTTATGCAAATATTAACTATTTGTATAAATTTCCAAAAAATGCTGTAATCAAAGGAAAATATGTTTGAATTGAACACCTACACATACTAATAAATCATAAAGTAAACTTTTATATCGATGGTTCTCACAATCATGTAGTTTCCACTAAGAACATCTTGGAAATATTTTTTTCCAAGCTGGCTGGTACTCTGAAAACTATAATCTGCTTTCCGTTATACCATTGTACTATTAGAGGTTACAACGATTTAGGCTGGAAAGCACATGTTTGATCGTATGATCATTATAAAACACGAAATAATAAATACAGTACTCCATTTCACATTATTTTATTTAAAAATTAACAAGGTAATATACTAAGAAACTCAGAAACACGTGGAAGCATCACACAAATAACTCACCTTGCGGCCGAAAACCTGGACGGCCTGAATTGGTTCACGCCTCGTCTGAAAAAGCGGAATATTTAATTTTAATAATTGTCATTTACAGAAATAAACGCTATTAGTAACGAATAATCACACCAAAAAATATTATCACACCTCTTGTGCGGCAGCCATTTTGACAGAGAAAGAGTGAATTGTTTAACTACAGATATAAAAACGTTGGCCAAAACGGTTTCACAGACTAAGAACTCAGATATAGATTTCAAAATGAAACGCTTACAATAATTATATAAAAATTATGCATACAATATTATTTTTGCAATATTCATTTATTGTATTTGTACCAAATATAAGCACAGTTTACTAATATCAAATTAAAATAAAATTCCTTACATAATACTTTTTTCAGTGCTTACAGCGACATGCAGCGTCTAATAGCAGCATTTTTCTTAACTACATGTAAACTTACCAACATGTCACTATTGTATAATAGATGTCGCTATATCATATAGATTGTAAAAAGTACATGAGACGTAAGTGATACGTTTGTCAAGTGGCGCCGACATCGGCACGGCACGTATTGTTTTGTATTCGCTAAACGTAATCGCTGAGGTTGAGTCGTGCGGAATGCGCGCATAGTGTACGGTACGTTCACAATGTGCCGCGAAAATGCTAAGTTCACGCGAGTGAAATAAAACTTAATGCAAAACAGTGTGAAATAAAGTTACAAGGAGAAATTTGTGATTATTGTTTACGTAATGAACGTAGCCCTGTGCCAGAAACAAGATAAACTGGATTTTTTTGTGTTTTGTAGTTACATCGTGTAAGAAAAGTTGAGGGTAAGTCGACGTAAATTTTTCTGATTACTAAATCTAAAACCACTAAGGCAATATTTAACTAATGGTTATTTATGTATAGGTATTTGACACTATATTTTATTAATAATATGTTCGATAAATTACATTTTAATCTTAAACTGCGTCGTTTCCATTTCTATCCATGTGTTATTAGAGGAAAAGGGTTAAATAAGGATTGGCAAATGATAGTCTATAGATAAAGCAGCGATAGTCTAATGTTTTAAATTCTACCTTCCACTAAATTAATCCGAGTTCCAATCTCGCACGCACATTTAATTACACGTTAAGTACTTTACTTAGGTAATTCAGCTAATAGCTTATTTACGCGATTTAAGAAATCGAGAAATCGTAGAAACTTTTAATAGTAAGTTTTCACAGATTCTTAGTGAGAATCACATTGTTTATCGTTATCAATTCGTCACTTCCGTTAAGTCCAAATGTATTTTACACGGGATATCAGAATAATACTAAAAATGTGAGCACTCGTTATATCTATAATAGGACTTCGGATCTATCATATCATATATCATACTAAAGTTTAACTTATTTATTATTTTTTGTTAGATTCATCAATGATGCGTCATAAATTAGATTCAAATGATTCATGATGGAATGTTGCTTATCGTTTGGAGAAACTAAATGTAGGGAAGTGATACAAAAATCCCTTTACTAATACTCATAGTTACATTTTAACGTTTGGTTACCTAAAAATAACGAATAGGCACGAAAGATACAATCAATATTTATAATAAATACATAATCTGTTCGAATGTGCCGTTCAGAAATTGTAACATATTTTTATTACAAATAAGTTTGATTGATAAAACCCCCTTTCAAACGTCACACTATGTCATATATAATCTATTCCCTTTATGACAAGTCCGGAATAACAAGCAACATTAAACAAAATCCGAATATTTCCCTCCTCTCATTCTCAGTTACAATATATGATTAAATATTAAAGTCGTGTCCAAACATTCCTGACTTTCAAATAATTATCATAGTAATACTTTTTTTTATTTTGTTTTACTTTTGTCATTGAAATGATATTTTAAAAATCCCTGAATCACTTTATTTCTAAGTAAAACATGATACAGTCAGTTTAGTAATTTTCTTCTGACAGAATCAGTATTCTGTTTAGAATGTTACATCCATAGAACCTGGATTAAAAACTTGAATATAATTGTAGTTTCAATGGTTCCTTTTTGTTATTCTCACGTTCGCTACTTCATTATTGGTATTTAAAATCGATTGTTAATATAGTCAGCTATTTCAGTTTTGGGAATCACTATGACAGACTGGTGACACTATTAGCCTATTAATCTCAATTCAATATTATCATTTAACAGTTTAATCATAAATGCCATCGAGGCATAGAAATTTATTCGTGTTCGTAAAATAACAGATATGAATTATTTTTGTAAATTCTACTGCAAGCTATATATAACTCTGTTTTTATTGGGAAGTAATTACCTACCTACTGTGCTTAACTATTTTTTTTTAATAAATGACTTGTATTAATAATACTTATTAGTTTTTTACATAAAGGACAAGGTGTCTTTATATGAAAGTGTGCAAGTGTTTAATTGAAAGGGATTTTCTACACGCATAAAGTCGTGTGCGGCGGGCGGTTGGATTCAGTGGTGCAGGCGACTTTTACATAAGAAGAAAAATAACCAAGACAAGCGTGCAAGCATTTATCTGCCACAAAAAACTCGACCCTGGACAGCAATCGTACGTGGAACTTGTGAACTCTGTATCTATGGTTAAAAACGTAACAAAGCCTCTTTACTTAAATACAATCCCAACTTCCGTTCAATCAATAAACCAAACCAGTCCAGCCCAGCCATTAAAATTTGAAATTGAAACATTCTGTAACAGAACAATGTTCGTTCTTTTATCTTAGCTGTATGGGATGTCCAAGGAAGCCAACGTCGGAGAGTTTGTAAACTCTTATTTAATCCAGTGTTAATTTTTATTTCAATTATGCATCTGAAATACTCTTAGTGAATGAGGATTGATCTCTATCCATAACTGTCCAACTTCTAAGTTCGACTCTCGTTTCACAACGTGTAGGCTGAAAGTCATAGTCCATCAATAATTTCAATTGGAATTCACACACACAGACAAAAGTTTGCCTTTACTGATTCTTTCTTTCATTAAAGCAAGAATTAATTATTTTCAATTACGCCCATCATTTGAAGACGCGAATGCAGTATTCGAACCTAGGTCCCACGTCCCCCCGAACATTAAACCACGAACCTGACACTCCTTCGTAATCCATAGATCCGTTATACAGCTAATCTCGCTATATACTATTCGCACCAACTAATAAAAGTAACTAACTACTCACTGCTAATCTTTTCCCAATAAGTCATAAAACTGACAAATCGTCCGGTTTATTACCAACGCATTTAAGTTTATTTACATCTGTGCACGTTCAAAACGCAAAAGAGATTTACGGTACTAGTTTTCTCTGAATTCCCGGATAATGTGATCGGTCCCTTTTAAATATTTTTTTATGAGGCAGACCGGATTTTTTACACGATTTTTGGTAGCTTTCAGGTTTTTAACTGTAGTAAACTTAAATCAGTAACTGGCACGCAGAGTCTTCATACATTAAATTGTATCTAATGTGTATGTCATTGAATTTTGTGTATTTACCTAAAACGCAATTTTTTCTGTACAATAAAATTTTAATGGTTTGGCCGTGTTTAAAAGTAGTAGCATTTGATACCTTATTTTATTTTAAGTGTTCGTTTCACTATCAATAAATATAAAAATTATGAACAAAATCCCGTATAATTTACCACCGCAACTGGGTCGAAATATTGGCAACAAATAAAAACGTATCGTGAGTACCCGCTACATAATAAAATGTATAAATTCCGAGATGACATTAGTTTAAAATCAAATGGAAAATATAGTTTTGAACATTGTATCATTATGACTAAATGAGCTTCAAATATGTTTTATTGTCACCCAATTTACAAGGATACGTACGCTCTAAGTTAAAAATATTTTAACCCTCGGATAATGCTAGTGTATTGTGCGAATGTGGATTAAATAATTAAGAAAACTCCTGTTAGTAAACTGAGTCATTAATTTGACCCGAACAAAGTATTATTTATCATTAATTACACTAAGTATTATTGGAAAAAAATGTGACGAACTTATTGAACATTATGTTGTCCAAAAATTATCTAAATGAAATTTTCTTTATGTTTATTAACACGAGAAAGTGTCAAATAGTAATTTAATAAATGTATTTAATAAATTAAAATAAATATGGTGCTTCACGAATACCTGTATTTAACTAAATTTAAAAGTAAGATTTAAAAGAAAGGCGTGTTGTGGCTTATAATTAAGAAATCGAGTGCTTAATTACCTAATTTTAATTTAAATACTAGTTAAATAAACAAATAAATCCCTAGAATCCCTATCGAACAGCACTGCTATTGCGTAATGCGAGCTATTTTTTTTTTTCGTAATTGCTCTGGAAATAGCAAAGACCATTCATAAAGAAAAAATACTCATCAACATTTCTACGGATTTTAATCTTATTAACCTTGCCTTAGTTACTTCTAAGATAATCGTAATATTGCTTATTGACAGCAAGGATAGTGAGGCACTAAGAATCAGATTAGCCTGAGCCGCCCGCTAGCATTAACAGGTGCTTGGAATACCTAATTACTCTGCTTTAATTAATAACTTAAAGATAAAGACCACATACTAAATGCGTTATAAACTAAAACGCGGTCAAAACTTAATTTTAATGTACGTTTGCATTACTCGTATAACCGATAAAACACTATTTAGGCCAAAACTTTTTTTTTTTAATTTTACTGTCAAATATTATTATTAATAATATATTATATTATTAATCTATTTTTATTTTATTAATCGCAATTGTTATATATATGAAGTTAGACTTTTTACTTTCATGTACTTACTTTTCAACCCGGGACGTGAACCGGAAAGTTAAAATGTCTGTTGGTGCTGTATATAAAATTATTTAAAAAGCATAAAACGAGAATCGATCATGAAACAAGAAACGAAGCATGAAACGACAAAATCAAATTAAAACATATTTTATGGAAAATTCAAAATTGTTTTGGGAGTGAATATTACCCCGAGAATGGTAAGGAATAGTTTTACCCGATCGTAACTAGGGCGGATTGCTAATATAAATTATAAAGTTGCCGATTCCCGCCAAGTCCGATGCGGCTCGGCCGTGTTAATTGTCGATTGGAAATGGCTCGAGGTTTATCGAGCGGCCCGTTGTCTGACCGAGTGGGGCTTCCTGTGAGCCGCTCCTAATACTGAAGTACTAAAAGTAATCCGTTTACAAACTAGGTCTAACTTAGTATTTACGATGGTATACACATAATGTTTTTTTTAAATCCATATGTACATTTCAACTGCTTAGTAACTGTCCACCTGATAAGTAGTGATTTGCGTGCAGTAACACTAAAATATATATTTAAATTCAGAATATTTCACGCCATGTCATGACACTATGATTTAATCCATATTTGGGAAACATTCGGCCAACTGTTTAGTAGTGACTAGTGTGTCTCTACTCTTGAATTATTGTCATTAATTTTGCTCTGGTTTTTCATGGAGACCCAACTAAATTAATTTACTGTTAATTATGAGACATGATCACAATGACACTTAATTTATTTATGTATCAGTTTCACAAGTCTTTAAAATCAGAAATATACTTTTTTTTTCACTTCATCGATGTTTTAAGTGGTCGAATGTTTTGTTGAATCGTATTTATGATCGAGAAGTGTAAGTAACATTGAGAAATGTTCGTATGAATGTACATTTAACTTCCGTTCCCGCAAGTTAAACCCTATCCATCAAATCTCGCAAGACTTGAAAAATCCCATGAAGGAAGGAGAGGTGTCAGAATTGAAAGATGAGTCCGGTAATTGCATAGGGTGACTGACCAGCAACTAACGGGAGACTATTAGAATTTTATGGTCTATGGTTTCGTGGCCGTAAATTCTTTCGTTGTAATCTAAATTACAAGTTATCTAAAAGTTATTTGTTGTTGTCCTGTCGCGTCGTGGGGCCTTTAGTTTCTTGCATGTCCATTAAGGACATTAATCGTTTATATCGATTACTTTATTGTTTGATTTAAAAAATATTTTTAATGTTAATCCCGTAACATACCTTGCAACAAATCATTACAAGTTGCGAGTTTCCATTGTTGCATAACTTGTGTTCCAGACAGAAAAATGAATGAATGGAGGCTTGCACCTAATCGTATTACATAAAGTTATCTATGGCTGGATGGAGTTTTATTGAATGAACTCACCGCTAGCTGATACGGCTGAGATGGATTCCGGTGTGTCACTAAGTAAAGCTGCTAGAAACCGTGATCCTGTTATAAATTAGGTCTTGCACCGCGAATATTATTAACAAACGTTTTTAGGGTTCCATTCACCACCTCGTTTAAAAACATAACCCTTGTCGGATCACTAGCGTGTGTGTCTAGGTTTGTCAAGACAGGATTTTCTCCTAAACTATTTTCTATATATTTATCTATTTTCATTGATAAATATTCAATTTGACACAACTAAATCCTTTTTGGAGCTAAAATGAGTAATTTTGATAATCTTTTACCGAGTGTATGATTGATGTATCAAATGAAAGGACTCGTTATGAGGAACACATATTTTTTAATTTAAAAATAAAAAAGAAAGATAATGAACGAAAATTGTATAACTGAAAAACCTTCGTTTTTACAGAAAAAGTTCAGTTGTACCACAGATAATCAGTGCAGTTCAGTTTGAAGAAGTCCAATAAAGCGTGACATGCCCTTAAGCCGGTCAAAGTCCGAGCAAGCCTACTGCTGTCTCGCCCAACTTGATAAACTTAATAGATATTAAGCATAATGAATCAAAAACCATAAAACTAATCATTTATATTCTTTCATGAAAATTATTTTAAACTCTTTGGAATAACGAACAAAATTCATTATTGAATGTGATTAGAGAAATTTTAGTACTATGCACCGGTATAAATTACCACGTGAAGTATTTTTGAGGCTTCACTAATGCCATTAAATGCATTCCGATCCTACCGGTTAGAAAGAAGCTTTATAAATGGCCACAAAGGCACAGTAATATAGCTTACAGACTTACTTACAGGTAGTAAAATTTTACATTAGGTACTATACATAAACGGGTGTTTGCCAGTAAAACAGGAATTAAATTAGCGCCTATAATTAATGTCTTTTTTTTTTTTTTTTTTCAAATAGAACAGAACTGTTGGACTCATTAAATTGAAGCATTTTATGTGATTGTACATACTAGTGGTGTGCTTGCTGCTTACATATTTATGTAGAAATTGATATTTGGGTCGACTTCAATAAATTACAAATTGTTCACTTGTTATCTTCTTTATTTTTTTTTTATAATTTCTTCTCTTCACACCGCACACTCGTCTCTCTCTCTCTCTCTCATTCGTCCTCTCTCTCACTCATCTGTTCCATTTCACGCTATCACATCTATCATGCAACGTTCCATTCCTA
>DWPT01005562.1:0-12132 GCA_018251895.1 Agathymus mariae mariae
TTGAAGAATGTTAACACATTCGATGACGCTTGATGAAAACTTCATCAATTAATTGTATGAAAGTTACCGCGATAAATAATATATGAACCAGTAATAATAACAACAACAATAAATTATAAATTTAATGAAATTGTACCATTCCAAATCGAAATCGAATTTAACGATTAATCCTCTGAACCGACGTACTTACAAATTATTTTTTATGTTAATAGCAGACAAACGAGCAGACAAGCCACCTGATGGTAAGTGGTCATCGTCGCCCATGAACATCAGCAAGACTAAAGGTATCACTGATGCGTTGTCGGCCAGGAAATGAGAAGGTCAGAAAGAAAGTACTGGCTCTCAAATCCCCGGCCGGATCACGACGAGTCGTTTGGCGGCTGACTCGAGCAGGAGGGTGGTAGCTGGCCAGGCAGGCTTCACGGAAAGATAATAATACCAATAACAATATTAACGACTTAATAATAATACTGATAATTAAATCTTTACGCAAAGCCCTACCACCAAGCAGGCTGTATTCTGACGCCTCTTACGGCACCCTATTCTGCCAGCATGGGAGTGCTGGGTATGCATGAGTATTCTAGGCCGCCCCAATACGGCGTAAAGTGTAGGGTAAGAACGTTTCGATACTATGTAATTGTTTATTATTATATCACTTACCTGTCGATACTTCACAACAAAGTAACGTGGCTACGGTAAAGCACACGTAGATGAACGCAGCCAGCGAGAGCGGCGATAGAACCGATCGCCAATCCCATGCTGCAATCTCCGCGGAATGCGCGAGTCGAGACAGTTGCACACCGACCCGACACGATACATCAATATTACAATATTAACGTAAAAACTAGCACAAGGACTTAGATAACGGCTCAAGTAAAGGTTAAACAATGTGTTGATACAATGTTTAGGACGTTTTATTTATTATTGAGAGATGACGATCTTGGTATATTGGGAGGTCATTGTTACCGATACTGTCCGAGTCTAGTCGGCGCGAATGTCAATGAGGAACGCAAACATTTCGACTATCTGGAGAATTAAGGGGTGGATGATTTAGAGAAAGGTTCCCACCCGTTGAATTCAAGCCAACGTCCATCCGCTGTACGTTACTGGACTCGCTACCTGCTGAACCGTTGCTCGGTGGCTATGGCGGATAGTCAGAGGTCGCCGAGATCGATGAGTCGTTGGGACGATCAAAACTTCCCATCAGATGACTCGTCCGTCCGGCTATTGGCACTACAGAAACCGTATATGTGGTAAAGGTTTTTCGTGTTAGAATAAAATCTAGGTTATTAATCATATTAATGAAGAATTGGTGTTAATCGTTTAGACCGCAGCAAGTGGATGGCATTGAGCTCGGTGTGGCGCGCACCCAACATGTATTTCTGCACCTGCGTATCTGACATTTACCTCGTCCGCCACCGACCTTCGCCGCCTATACCGCCCGACATGTTTGTACTGTCCGCTCCTCAAATGCTAACTCCCTATCGAGCTTCACATTCCATCCAACTATTGAAGTTGCCTTGAGATCCCGCTCTGCAATATTTAAGTTACGCACTTTTAATGACCAGCGTAGCGGACAGATTGCCTTCGTTTATAACGGGTACACACAATATAATTTTATATAGTAAGGTACTTATAAAATTTATTATAAAACGAAAAGTGAAGAAAAATACTATAACTAAATATACTACTAACATTTAACTTTTGTTATTGAACTGGACGTATTGTAATATAATGTAATTTACATAAATGTACCTACTATATTTTAAAACCTTAACATTTACTATATTAAAAGCTGCATTTAAGTGTTTGTGATGAAGCACGGCAAATCGCAATTATTTCGTTAAAATCGAATATGTTTTGGCTGCTACATTTTGGTTAGCAGTCTCACCCATGTTATTTACGAGATCATATAATGACAAATGACGTAAATTTGTTAGTTTGAATAGATAATTGTTAATTTGAAAAATCGCCACACCTACTCCGCTCGCGATACCAAATATGATATGAGAGCGAGTGTGAATATGACCTTAATTGGTCAAATATAGATTTAGTGCAATCAATTGATTGATATAGCACATTAATATAATCACTCGACTCTAATACAATCACTTCCATATATATCTGGCTCGAGATCAGCCCGGAATAGATTACACGTTTCTTTACGAGCGACACCGTTATGTGGAGCGGACGGACATCGTGTGTTGTTCTCTTGCGATTAATTTCTGCAACATTTATACGTCAGGAATTCAGTGTTCCCGAAAAAGCAACAAATAAATCACATTCATGCGTGTTCACATTTGATCCTGAAAACTAGGGAACAAGTTATAATAAGTGTAACAGGAATCTATATATGTATTCCAAGTGACCCCCCCACCATCTAGCGTCGTTTTTAAAACATGATGGTAATGGTATAATGGTAAAATATGATGGTAGGATAAATGTTTTTTATTTATTGTATCCACTGAATGGAATAAAATATTAATTATGACTTTACAGATATTTAATCCATGGTAATGTTAATTTCCATACTCCACATAAAGATTGATATTCATTGATAAAAAAATAATTTATATTATATTTTTTTTATATTATGTTTATTTGGCACAGAACATTTTGTAAATTTATAAATAAAAATTGATTGTTTAGTAGTTCACGCGATGCACACATTGTAGTTTCACGATAGTGTGGCTTAAAAATTAAACGGAACTACAACAGACAGCGGCGACATCTAGACGTCGAGGATATCCTCGGATACGTACAACAGGCGATATAATTCCACATTCGTATGGATTCGTGCCGCCGGACGTCCGGCCGCGAGTTGACTGAACCACCGCGACTATGGCACGCTAGACGATGCGGCGAACTAGAAAAACCCGATGTGTTGACTTATTGACTCCTTCAAAATTTTAACGGGTTTGTTAAAATAGTTTAGCCGTGACATATAACTCGGTACTCGTTCGTAAAATGTATTTCATGCTGTTTATGTCTGAGGTTGATAACTGAACATACCAACGGTACAACGTTATGAGAACTATGGAACGAGGGTTTCCACCGAGGTGTTGACAGGCCGCTGACATATTGTTCAAAAGGTACAAGTTCTCGTCTAGAAAAACTACATTATAAATGAATCTACGTAATTCCTTTTCGATGCTCCCTGCATATAGGCTATACATACATATATGTTATATACATATATTTACAAACAGAGTCACATTCTCTCTCATATTCCATTTAAATTTAACATTTAAATGTCAACGTCAAAGTAGATCTGTTTTAAAACGATATAATGTCGCCCTTGGCATGCGACAATTTTGTAGCGAAAGGCAAAAAAACCACTACATATAAACCTACTACCTCCTCCATCCAGCCACTATCACTCTTATTATTTATCAGATAAGGTTCATCATATTGGACATTTAATAATATATGGATAATGGACATGTAATAAACTTGTCGACCTCGAAACTGACGACATACGACACTGAAACATTCCTGCTAAAAGGTGTTTAAATTTAAATTGTATATAATAATATGTTATGGTTTATCTGAACGAGGAGACCGTGAGAATCGGCAAAGGGTATGCAAATAATCATTGATTAGTAACATCCTCTATAGTAAGTTCCAAGTTTAAATGTAGAACGAACTGTTTAAATTGTTTTAAAATAAAAAAAATCACTATGGGGTATTAAACGTCAAGGTGAACGTCTTTTGCAGCCAATGTAATTAATTTTAGAAGTATTGTATACGGAACAAAATAATTGTGAATTCAGTGTCGTACAAAGATAGACCATGTTGTCATGAACGGTGTACAAAGCACACTGTAATGAAGTCATTTAATACTTTTTCTTAATCTGAATCTTTCAATTAAATTGTTTTTTTTTTTTTAGTTAAAACGATCAAAAGACAGTTTTTGGAACTGTTCCCTTTCTGTCTATCTGTTACGGCATCACATAAAAACCATTCACTAGATTTACATTGCACATGGTACATTTGTATAATCATTATATTATAGATTATTTTTCACCCGAAGAAATGGATCAGATCGCCCGAAACAGAAATGAGAAATCGTAGGCACATTCTGTTTTGAGGGTTGAAAAAAATATGTTTTGACAGATTCTCTGCATGTGCAATAATATATAATATTTGTGATTCAACAAAATATAAATATCTAATACTAAAACAATAAAATAGGGTAGATATGAACTTTATAAAATGAACAGTATCTCTCCTTCTGTCCGTGCGAGTGCTGTTTGTAAACGTCAGGCGTAGGGTTTTTGAAGCAAATCGAAGACATGTTTTTTTTATTGTTTGTGAATACTCAGGAATGTAACATTGGTAAGTATGATTTTATCAGTAAAATTATTACATGTGTAAACGTAAACATAGGCTATGAAAATGTTAAGTTTGTTAAGTAATTCGAAACAATTGTGCAATTATAGACAGACGAGGGTGAGACGAGCTACTTGGGCGGTTAAATACTAACACACACAAACAACCCGCCACACAAATGGTGAATAATTTAAATATAAAATAAAATAAACAGATTTATATTTAAGCAAGATTAATAAGTGACATTTCAATTGGTTAACATTTGTCGTTGTTATTGAAACGGAACAGATTAATGCATAACCTTCACTATAAACAAATACTGACGAATGCCGGTGGCCCAGAAATTGTCATGAGTCAGCTTAACCAGTCGCTCTGCTATTAATTCAATTACATCGGTGTACACAAGAGTACACAACAGTGTGTCGTCCCAACGTTACAGAGACGTCGGATGTTCTCAGAACAAACAGTCGGAATACTGTACTGTTATTGAATAGCAGTTAGCATTTACTTCACAATACCCGAATCTTATGTAAGTTATTATTTATGAGCTATTACAAATGCATCAATGAAACGTTGAATTCGCCCGCAGCCACTGAGACGGCTCAGTCCACCATGCTGTCTCACCGCTGATTGCGCGGAATGTGTAATATTGTTGGTAATATTTTATTTTGTCAATATAAGACAAACTAGCAGACGAAACCACTATTGGACTGAACCTCAGACTGGCACAGGAACAAATTTAAATAGTTCTCGATTAATTTTAGAAGTCGGGTGGTATATAGCCAAGTAGGTATACTGACAGGCATAATTGCCGTCAGGTCTAAGCTAGCTGGTATAGAGGCCATCAATCAGAACAGGAAGGCTTTGGTGTTTCCTCTCTTACCCATAGCAGGTTTCACCATGACTCGAGTAGGTAGGGTTGTATTCATAAATTAATCAAACTTTTACACTCCTAATTTCACTCACTCTTCTTATTTGGAAATAACAAGTGCCACTAGGTGTAGGTAGCGCGCAAAAATGCTTTTATGATAATGCTGTAGTTGAAAGCTAAAAAATATATATGTTTTATACATTTCCGGGACCACATGTTCATTGTCATAATATGATTATAACAGAGTCTGGTGTTTTGTGTGTAACTCGACAGATTAGAACCGTGAGACAGTGACGCGATGACGAATGCCAAACGATGGTGGAATTACTTCAAAAATGTCAAGTATACTTAGTTTAGTTTCAAAGTTCGTACGTTCAAAAGTTCTAACGCGATGTTGTTTTTCCTGATTTTAGGCATTTAATCGTAACAGAATCGTCTAATTATGACTACGCAGCATTTTCCCGATTATAGGTCCCACCCAGAGAGTAATATTCCAGTCTTTAACTAGTCAAACATTTTTTTAAATGTAAAAAGCATTGCATTATTAAATATAATTAACTTCAAAACAAATTTAAGCTGTTTCTATACTTAGGTCTTTTAAATGAAGCAACAGATTTTGATTTGATTTACCATCATTGATTATATTGTAAGATAGTATTTCGGTTTAACATCAACCGCCCCCGTAGCGACCAGTTTATAGTATAAAATACCTTCTGTTGTTGTTACGAACAATGATAATACATCACAGGTCACTAATCAATAAAATGTTCGCCGGTGAGGACGATCTCTGCTCGCGAGCGCAGCCCAAGTGGTACGTGTAAACGAAAAATATCTCGATGGTATAAGAAGCGCGACATTATTTAAGGCATCACACGAGATAGTATCGCCTTAGAAAACCACGTTGAAGACTTGTAAATTATAAGATTTATAATCTAAACTATCTCTTGAAATAAGTATAATAAATAAATAATACCTACACGAAACGAACGGAACTGATGGATTAAATGCACAGAAGTGATCATGGAATTATACCACAAGCGACCCGAAATTTTACTATATACTTAACGCTTCAAAATCATCATAAATTTGATATTTTCACATCACTAAAAATGATATCCTATGAGAGTTTAAATACGTACAGCTTTAGAGTATCCGCTGCCCGCGCTGCCATCGGACGAGTTGCTGAGTCGCCGCTCGGTGGTGGCAGGCGGCGACCACGTGGCGCCGCTATCGGACGGCATCGTTCACATCGTCAGCACTACACCGCACTGCACTCACTCACTCACTTCACTCACCGCCACCGTCCATTTTACGCGATCACCTGAAAAAGACAACACCGACTTTATATTTGCTATGCGATTTGAAGGTAGTGTAGATAAGTGTATTGGCCGTATTGGAGCGGCCTAGAATACTCCCCCAATCCCATTGCTGGCAGAACAAGGTGTCGTAATAGACGACAGAAGCCAGCCTGCTTGGTGGTAGGGCTTTGCGTAAAAATTATATTATCAGTATTATTATTAAGGCCTTAATATTATTATTGGTATTATTATCTTTCCGTGAAGCCTGCCTGGCTAGCCAACACCCTCCTGCTCGAGTCAGCCGCCAAACGACTCGTCGTGATCCGGCCGGGGGTTTGAGAGCCAGTACTTTCTTTCTTACCTACTTCTTTACCTGGCCGAAAACGCATCAGTGATACCTTTGGTCTAGCTGATGTCCATGGGTGACGATGACCACTTATCATCCGGTGGCTCGTCTGCTCGGTTGTCGGCTATTAACCATAAAAAAATGTAAAAAATGGTAAGTCGCAAACTATCATACGCCCATAGTTCATATAAAGCATATACTTCCAATACTAACTTTAAAGATGCATTAATCTTAATAAAATGTAATCTTCTATTGCATGTAATCTCTACATACGTGCATACGCCACAGAAAACAAAATTACTTTATATTGCATTTATATTTTAATTCATTACATAGGAGCAGCAAAATAGCAACAAAAGTTTTGTAATACTTAAGTCCAAATGATTGTTATCGTTCTCAACAAACACCGCCTTTAAAACTTATTTTGAAATAACGTCGCTCCTAAACTACATAGACGGTAAGCATCTTAATAAAGTAGAATACAGACACCAGACAATAGCTCAAAGCTAATCCCGAATTTTACATTTCTACACAAAGTTTTAACCGAAATCTGTCCACACTATTGCACAGAAAAATAGCATCATTAGTGAATTACAGGAATTTCTCATTGCATGTCAATCAAGTGGTACATGTAGACTTTCATGCATTTACATAACGAAATGCATGCTGAGTCGACAACTAGATTAATAATCGCATTATGTAATGGTACCAAATTTGTGCATTGTACAATTCGGGTCAGTATCATTAATAAACCGTATTATGATTGGTTGTGGTTACGTACTAGAGGTAATAAAGGTGTACGTTTTTGTTTTGGGGAATTACTATTTGTTACTTATATCGGTCACTATGAAATACTTGAGGAGATATAATTTTGTCTTCGTACTGTATTTAATCACTTTGTTAATGTATCAAATAGCTGAAACAATGATATACGCTCCTTTTATCAAGGTGTCACATCACACGGTAACAACTCGAGTATATTTCTTGCCCAATATTATCGGAACTTTAAATGACGTAGATTGCTCATCGTTACTGCTAAGTTGTTTCACAAGAGTTGGAAAGCAAATATTACTCTAGTTTGAGAATACAACAGAAATATGAAAAATATCAAGCATAAGATCAACTAAAGGGTAATGTTGTTAAGGCGCGTGTTCAAACAAAACGAATGGCAAAAAGAAAGAACAGAGGCAGACGATGAAGACTGCCTAGATGGAAATTAAATATGTCTAAATTATTGATTGTAGTCATAAAGTACACATGAGATTAATGAAGTAATAATATACAGCAACTTAAATTCTTGTAACAAAGTTTATAGGTTTTATTTATTAAAATATCGATGAACTCACTTTAACGAAACATTTTTAAAGCTGTGTTAACGTGCAACTGTTACAAGTTATACAGATGGAACGAGAGATTTTGAAAGGGTAATATCAAGAAACTTAAGCCAAGTGAACACTAACTCATATAAGTCAATTTCGCGTAATAAAATACTTAAAAATCGTGACAAAAGTTGTTTGTTAGTATAACACTTTCACAATGATAAGAAATGTTAAGATACCGCATAACTTGTATCAGTAAGAACTCGAGTAAGTCTCCTTGTGTCAAGATAAATGCTTTTATCTGGAAAATATCTGTTTATCTTTGGATAACGTTACATCGAAAATCCAGTGAACGGTATCTTTACATAACACTCGAATGAGCGACTGGAAAATTGTGTGAGAACATGGAAATATGGACAACTTTAAAGACAATAGGTAAGACAGTAATAATATTAATTCAGAATACACACGCAATGAGATCAGCATCTAACCAATGACTCTGCAACTGTGCCAAGGAATTTTCAAGGAAATCAGCAGAAAAACCAGATTAATTAAATCATGAATCATGTTAATTTTTAAGTTTACAAAAAATTCTCTTTTTCTTTTTCCGTTTAAAATTTTTAAATTTGGGTCAAAAAACTGGGGAATTAATAAGTATTTTATTGATCCTTTACATCTTTAAAAATAATATCCAATGATCTTTTTTTTTGGAAACAAAGTAAACGAAAATAAACGTTACAATACAATTTATTAGTTATCCCGGAGGATTATATTTTCTCCATAGTCACTAAAGAGACAACACAATTAATATCGTTGATAAGGCACAGGCGCAGGTAAGGATCCTATGGATTAGATAAAAACTGCGCGATTGTAATAGAATTTTCTAGATACAGTTTTTACGTTTTTGTATGGTCAATAAACAGATAATAGCGGACAGAGGCGAGATTAGACGGTCGCGAGCACAATAACGCAAATAGTTATATTATGAACTGTTGGAACTGCGGTATATATATTTAAAAGTTTGAACTGGTTTTTGTATTGATACGAACTAGTATTCATTTTAGTATATCGGATAATACTTAACAGTAAACTGTCGATTGGTAAACAGTATGCAGCAAACAGGATATTAATCACCTTGTTCGTTTGTTCGGTAGTGATAGCAATCAAACAAAAATAAAAGTGATTGCAAAGGTACAACAAATTAATTGTTGGCAACAATCAGCAAATATGGCGGCGCCGTCTCAAGAGAATCATAGAAGTTTTTACCATATTATAAACTCTAACCATTATTTGAAACATTTTTAAAATCGATTTCCAAGTTCTAAAGTTGCCCCATCTATTTTCTACACAATTGATCGTAAAAAGCCACAGTTGATAGTATTTATATAACGCAATAAAGAAAAAAAAACTTGTTATAGATGTAGAAAGTGTATGTCAACTGCAGATTACAGCTCCAATCCATCTCTTGAATACACTATTACTGCCAGAGAATAAACACCACAGTTAGATGTTAGTGAGCACCGCATTTCTCGCGGAGGCATAAGTTTACATAACTAGTTAATTACCTAAATTCCGAGTGGTACAAGAACAGCACGTAACGCGGAAACAACGAGGTTTACAATCGTTCGGATATCCTCTAATATCCGCCGTTGTACTACGCGTGTGACCGACAGCGAGGTCCGCTCGAGACTGGCGCGCGCGTAGCGATCAGAGCGATCTCTGCGAACGGGCGTTAGCAATATCTTAATCGATATTACATAAAACGTCAAGTTGATGTGAATGACAGTTTATAAATGACATTTTTGATAGCGGATTTAATAGTTGCAGAGAGTACCTTACTTAGACACTTGAAATGGATAAATATTACATATAAAATTTCACTGCGAAGTACCAAAAGACCAGAGAATTTAATGTTCATAACAACATCTTTATCTATATTAATAATAAAGTTCTAACTGATCGTATATTTACTTTTCCGTACATGAACGATATATGAGATTTTTTTTTTATTACGGGCCTTTATCGACGCAATAGAACACAAAACAATAGTTATTAGAACTTTTGTCTATTTGTCTGTGCGCTTGTTCCCGCTAATCTCAGAAACGATTGACCGATTTCGTTCTGGTTTTCACTAATATATTGCAATAAGCATCACTTAATACTTAAAGTTTGTCTCATTGCAATTCGTCCATAAATAAAAAAGTAATGAATTATTTATGTGTACTTCTAATTCCCAGAACGAGAAAAACCCAGATAAATGCAGATGATTTTCTGAAGCGAAGCGAGGGTTTTTTTTTATATCTTAATAGCCTACAAACGAGCAGACGAGCCACCTGATGGTAAGTGAACACCGTCGCACATGGACATCAGCAAGCCCAAAGGTATCACTGATGCGTTGTCGGCCAGGAAATAAGAAGAAGGTAAGAAAGAAAATTTTGCTAGTTAAGACTATATTGCTGGCATTTGGACCTAACATTCAGAATTGTTACAATAATTATTACAAAAGGCTATTTGTCTTCGTTATGAAGAGATTAATCGATTAAGATGTTTCGTCAGAGCCGTTATCGAAAGTCAAGAGCAATGGTATCGGTGAGCATAATTGTTATGTGATTATAGTTAATTGGCCAGATTCGATTCAGAAAAGAATCTACAGCTTATCTGAGAGTTTATTTCCATACGAGTTCCAAGAAGATGCTTAGTTTTTTGTACTGACAAACATGTAATATTGAATTTGGTTTGCGTGTGCATAATTCATCGGCATCTATCTACATCGCACTAGTCGGATCGGTGTCAATCATTATTTTATTATCATATTATTGATATTGCATCACTGAATTAACAACATTGTTAAATAAAAATGTTCTTTACAATTTTTAACGCATTAGATCTTGACTGAGTCATGATAAGGTATTGTAACAAGCTAAACGTAAAAAAATTAAACGTGTTGAAATCTTATCCACAATCTTAACGCAAAAACTATGAATCAAATACTGCGGGGGCTTCATTTGCCAAGTCTTTATCAGTTCCCATTAAATTGTTTGAGTATCGAACGGCGCAACTCTTAATTGGCTCTAGCGTCTGTAGCAAGGATAACGAAATTATTCTTGTTCACACGCAAACACTACAGACGAAGACAAAGTGCGCGAATTTAGCTTATTAACAACATGCAAAACATCTCGTAACATATCATCTTTAAGAATGTCGATACAGTGGTCTTTCTCCTTAAATAGGACTCGATGTAGGAAAAATATAAAAATTTAGTTAAAAATCGACATTACAATCTGTAATCAAAGTAGAGGTCAATGACACCGAGACATTAATGCAAAACGCGAAGCTTCACACAGCGGACACTAACTTCAGCTTCACAAACCGTAGTGCTGTAGTAAAAAAAATATTACAACGGAAGAAACCAACAAAGACCAATCGTGTAGTTCGACAACAGTGAATAGCACACGAATCTGACGGCGACGTGGACCAATTCGCCGGCAGCCGGCGCGTGGTCAATTACCAGTCGCGACACAGTGAACCCGCGACAATGGGACACTCGGGCGGCCGGCGGTTGGCGTGTTTACCGAGTACTAGGGTCACTACATTGTTAGGTGTGTCGGAAACATCGTTACGATTTACTACACAATAGTCTTACTGTCCTGATTCGCACATGTTTGACGAATCGCATTTTGAAGTATAAATTTTATTTCACACTAAAAACTATTTCAGTACACCGCAAAAGCTTAGCACTACTACTACACTACGATTGTAATGTAGATTTTTTAAGCTTAGTACAAATTAACGCCCGTAACTTGGTTTGCACAGATATTTCAATAGTTTCAAATAAATTCAATTCAACATTAGTTCAAATTAGTTTTAACATATTTTACCATCGCAAAACTCATTTCACCTGTAAATATTTATTAATTTATTGTAATCTCTCTAGTAACGTTCCACGATTTAAGTGGTTTACAACAA
>DWPT01005563.1:0-12132 GCA_018251895.1 Agathymus mariae mariae
CAACTAATAATAGTTACAATAATGTTAACTGAACTTATTAGACAATAAAACTATGTGTCCGTTACAAGGATGTTGCGTTAACCTCTGATACTCTGGTAAGGTTAATTTTGTTGTATATTGGAATAGCGCTCCCAAAGGATTTTACGTTTCACACTGAAATTAGAGCTCTCGGTAAATCAGTGGAATGTACAATTAAAGGTAGGTAGATGAAACGGATATCCTTCACCTAACTGGCCTAAATTAAATATCCGGCTAGATACCGGATTAAAAAAAATGGGATGTTTGTACATCAGGAAGGATTTTATTTAACCGAAATATCAAATGAAATCATATTTTATTTACTATTAAAAAAAATCAAAAATCAATACTGCTCTGAGGCAAATTGTAATAAATGAACACCAATTTGCCTGCATTAAGAGGCAACAAACGATTTCTCTTGTCTTCGTATACACGGCCAGTTTCCGAAAACAGTATTTCGCTGTATACGCTGCTGTAAGATATAGTCTAGCAAACTTTTGCTTAGTTTTGGTATTGTACAGCTAATGCTAATCACAAAATACAAGGAACACGTTACAAGGATCGCGTCCAATGCACTCATCCCGAACAAAGCACGGTGCAGATAAAAATCAAGCTCGTTTGTAATAGCGTTGTTTTCGTGGTTGTAAAACTGATTGTGTTGTTCTCATTCGCTACCTCATAAAAGCAATCCCAGAACGTGTCATGAACTTCGCGAGATACAACAGACTGTCTCTTCTCTTCTATCTTTTTTGACTGGTGATGAACATGAACTGCTGCCAATAACCCGTGGCTCTTCGCAAGACGTTTTTATGGGTTCCAAAAGAATCTTCTGGCGGATTATCTCCGCTTCAACAACCCAAACTTTACTTTTGAATCTTGGGTCTAGGAAAGTCGTAATAAAGTAGTTGGAGTCTCGGTTTAAGGAGTTGAAACAGCTTTCTTATTCTACTTTGAATGAAGCATTATACGTGATAAATCAAATGTTCTATGTTCGGCCGGATATTCGGCAAAAAAACTATTTGTATCATCTCTAGTATATACCGTAATTACGTGTTTGCGTGGATTTCTAAACGACAAGGGCAGAATACTATAATTCACAGCTGACCAAGCGTGAACTGAAAAAGGGCTCGAAGTGAAACGGGACTAACCATGGTCAATAAACTCATCAATCATAATGAAAATTGATGGACTTCTTGTAAACCGTCCTTACTTCGTTTTAAAAAACATATTATGTAACGTGTATAATCTGTACTTGCACAAAAATAGTTATTGATTTGTGTCAGAAATTTATTTATATCTTGATGACCCCGTGGTATGGTTAGCATTCGGCAGTCCTGCCTGCGGAGCGAGTGGTCCCGGGTTCAATTGCCGGCCGGCGCAAACATATAAATGTTTGTTCTCGGGTCACGGTTGTTTGTGATGTAATTTTTCAGTATATCCGTACCATTTGTATGACAGAGACAGGTAGTGCGGGGGAGTGAGTGTTTGTGAATGTATATAAATTTATCTCACTTTATCCATTTAAATTTCTGTTTTTTTTTTTTAAGTTATTTCAGTTAAAAATATCAATTACTAACCTCTTAATAAAACTTCCCAACTATTTTTATTCAAACACATTTTTCAGGTTACAAATTACCTCAAATATTGTTCCTTGACATAAGTTATAATTATGCCAAGTTTCAATAAAATTTATGCAGAGATTTTCGCGTTATCACGCCACAGTATCCATCTTCGCAACAAACAGACTGAAAGACAAGAATACCAAATAGAATCATGTATAGGCTATCAATAACGAAGCCTATTTACAACAGATTATAAAAAAAAAAAAGCATTAAATGTTCAGATTTTTCCTCATTATAGTTTTTTGCATGAAACATACAAAATTCAAAACATATTCTTGAAAAGATATCTTGATCAGAACACTAATCCAAAATGCTATAACCCCAACATTCTACAAAGTTTACGCGAAACTAGACGGGCACAATTTATATATGAAAGTTTACGTTCAAATTGGCTTAAGCTGAAAAAGTTTTGAAATAAGCCGAAGCGTGGCCGTGTCTTCTGTGTTGGGATTCCTACAAAGCTATTACCTTTGTAATTTAGAAGAGCCATTTTTATATCACGAAGCCGATACGATGTGAATACGATCAGAACACGATGAGATTACGATCAATCTGATACATTAAATAAAATTGTTATTAATACTAAGAAACGCAAGGTAAGCTCCTGAAAATCATAATAAATATAAAAATTGATGATTCTTGAAGTATAAGTACAATTAATGATTTTGATCGTGAAACAGCTTCCATGTACAGCAATCAAAGCCGTACTGTATTTATCCACCTAACCAGTCTCTAGAAGTTTATTTACGGCTGGTCGTTGGTCTTCCCTAATAATTTCTACTCAGTGTTGTTTAACCGAGAAATTAGCCTTTACGCTTACGCTTTGATTGAAATAATCCTTTTTATAGAACCGACTTCAATATGGATTTGTTTTTGTAATTCATTTAAGTGTAACGAGTTGCAGATTTTTTACATAGGCTGGCAACTAGTTGACCAAATCTAGAAATTTGATGAGATGGGTAAAAAGCTAAATAATTTTCCATTGTCCTTGCTAGAAGCAAATTATGAAGCAATTATGTGTAATTGTCACATATAAGATATTCAAATTATGAGAACTCTGAAACCAAAATTCATAACAAATTCCGTAGACTGATCTCTCGAGTGGTTTTGCCGCTTTTTGGCTGTCCGGTAGCGCGTTGGTGACAGATGCGAATGGAAGCAACTGTCATTTAGAACAGACGTTGAATAAGAAAAAATATATTCATTATATATAACCAGATCGTGTCGTAGGTTGTAAAAGTGTTCATCGCCTATTCGGCCTCCTGTACTACTTCTCTCGGTGGAACGCTACGAAAAATCGACGATTTCCAGACAAAGTTTGATTACTTTTTTTTCCTTAAGCGTTAGAAAGGTATTTGTTACGTTTCGTTATGGAATGTTGCAAATTACTTTCCAGGTGAAAAATAATTGAGGCCTTGCGAGCATTTTATGTTTGTCAATTCTTGTAACAGCATTCTAGCTGGAACTATTTCAGTGTCCATCAGATTTCTTTATAAATGCACATAATATACGTTGTGATTTACGGATAGTTATTCAAAAATTATGTGAAGGCTTTAGAAAAACCTTTTCATTAAATACGACGAGCGGCCCGGCCCGACTTTGCTTGGGTTCAACAGTTAATCCAACAATTAATTATAATACAGATACATTTATATACACTTTGTGGTAAGGATGTTTTGGATATAAATTCCGGATCCAGATATGGATACGGATATGTGAATAATATTTTACCGGGTTCGATTACGGTTATGGTTGTGAAAATATTTCGTGTTATCCGAATGTTTCGGATAATTTCGGTTACGGATATTACATGATTTTGGACTTGTAACCAAAATATACAATGTATTTATAAGATAATATTTTGACTTTCTGTCTAGGTATTATTTCATATTATAATAATTTAAAAGAGACTAAGAAAACTGCCTCAATATGCTCAAGGTTCATACAGCGAAAACCAGTCATAACGTGTTTCCTTTAAACTCTGCCCCTATCCGACATTATTAGCAACTTTTAGTATTCGTTACGGTTTCGGATATATTTTTATTTCGGATATCTGATATTTTCGGTTATTTTACGAGGTTCATCACCTCCCTGGTCTTTGTCTATCTTTAGTTAAAAAAAATTCAAATAAGTGCCGAGGTACCAGATATTAACTTCCGGCTATAAACAAACCATGTGTAGCACTGTCTTCATACAATAATAATATGACGAACTAACAAACTGCCCTCGCTTCGCTTCAGGAAGACTACGCCTTACATTATTTCATATTAACTACAGCACATTAGTAAAAACCAGCACAAAATCGGTTAATACGTTTCTGAGATTAACGGAAACAAACGCACAGACAAACAGACAAAAATTAAAAACTTGTCAAAAATTGCGTTAATAAAGGGCCGTAATAATGTTTTTTCTCATATATCGTTCATGTACAGAAATCTATCAAGTGTATGCCAAAGCCGAAAATAGTAGTGATACGGTTCTTCAATTTCATGGGGAAGCATCACTCTACGTCTAGATCAAGAGGTAGCTACATCGCCACTTACCATCAGGTGGGATTGGTCAAGCATTGGCAAATAGTACGTGAAAAAACCGTGGCAATTTTTAGCCTGTTTTGGTAGCTGTATCAGACTACTGGGTAAACGATATCCCTGCTTCCGTAACTTACCACTAGGTGGTCAATATTTTAATATAAAAATATTGGGATAAAGTGCTCGACGTAGGTAATAGATAAAAGGTAATGTTGACATACATTTTGATTCTGAAGTACTTTAGGTATCAATACTGTGTACAACTCTGTCAAGATTACTCTGTTTCGGATTTCAATTAATTATTTGGAATGAGACAAGAGATATTTACATTTTAATAATTTTCTATTGTATTTTCTTATTCAGACAATCTATTTATTATTCATGGATTTATCTTTCTGTCCCCATGATGCTTTACGTTCTCAGCGCCTCTAACGGCAAAACATATAACTATACTATAATGTCAACAAATTGTTTAACAAATAATAATGTCAAACGTTGTTAATAGAATCGTTGAACGTTTGTAATCTATCGATATTTATTAGCAAAAAATACCGTGTTATAGCGAATATTTCATTATCTTATCAATAAGTTTTAAGACCCATATTTGTTTCAGTGTCACGGCGTGGTTCATAGCTGTATCCGATAGATGGCGCTGTTGTAGGGATATTAATAAATTATTGTTTGTAAACCAATTTCCACCACAGTATAAATGTTGACTTACACCTATATATAGAATAACCAAACTAGATGGACTCCTAATCCTTCAGCCTATGATATTGCTTAGATAAGACAGACAGATCACCGCACAACATACTCACAACTGCTCACACGCCAACGCGTCTCCTCACGTTTTTTTGATATTATCACTATATATTATTATATATTTATACACATTTTATTATAAGCGGGAAACAGATTGTAAACTACGAATCAAATGAAACAACAACTTGCAATGTTGCCATAATTGCTGATCAATGTATCCAAAATGTTGCATAATTTCCTGTCGTTTAAGAGGTTCCGTGAAAGTTTCTCGAAATAGAACCCTATTACTAGTGTTACCAAGTGTCTCGATTAGCACAAGATGTTCCGATTTTATTGTGTTTTTCGATACGTCCACGCTTCCTAATCTGCTTCTTATAGGATACCCTGATTTTTAATGAATCGGCATTCATTACTATATATTTACTATTTTCAGGTGTAAGAGTCTCCATTCACCCGTGGGCTCAAGCCAATCTCTCCTATACGATCCATCCTGTTATTTACATAGAATAAGTTAATGCTTGAAAACAATGCCACCTGATGGAAAGTGGTGATGAAGTTTAATATCTCACCCACATTGTAAGAAGGCGGGAACACCACCGCGGGCAATTTATTCCAGTCCTTTGCAGTGTGCACAATGAATGAATCCTGTTGAAAGGCGCTAAGCTTTGTTTAAACCTTGCATGGTAGGAGGGTATTTTTCCCGCCTGGCTAACTACCGCGCTCCTTCTAAGGCCAAACATGGAATGTTCGTGCTTCGGTCGCAGTGTTGGGAACAAGTTGTAATACGAGGCCTTATATGTTAATGACGTCCACAAGCGACCCTAATCACGTACCGTGAGGGTATTTCTATTTTTTTACAAATATTGTATATGAAAAACCTACATATGCATATTTTTTCTGCTACCGTCATACGTAAAGAAAATATTGCCAAGAGCGAACAATGGTATATAAAGGAATGAAATACTATGTATCGGCAGGCACGGTCACTACCAACTGGGCTTTGGGGTCCATGGAACCATCAATGAAAATAGGATAAAATTAAAAGACAGTTATGTTTGGGCTATCTAGCCCTAATATTTAAATAGGACACAACCGCCCGTACAGGTCAAGAACTCAGGACATCATCAACGCGCTGTCGGTCAAACCGGAGGCGACAGCCCACTCATTACTGGCTCTGCGGCACTGCAACAGAAACACCTAAAATCATATCACGTTTAATTCTAGAAGGAAGGGAATCTGTTTTATTTTTATCCCGACTTATAAAACATTTTAATGTTACGCCTCAAGCATTACGATTACGATTCGAGCAATCCAAACCTGGCAACAATATCTATTACCGACCCTTATTTGGAACGATTGGTATAAGTACACAATAGAGAGTAAAACAACAGTGAATTTGTGTTTTGTTTTCAGCTACTAGGTATTGTTCTCGTGTTTGCACAACCTGCTCCCGCGGAACGTATTAGGGCGAACACTGTGACGAGCGGGGCTGTTTACTAAACCAACCGTGGAGTCTGCCTGGATAGCTATCACCCTCCTGCTTGAGTCAGTCGCCTAACGGCTCGTCGTGTTCCGGCTGCGGCTTGAAAGCCAGTACTTTTTTCTTACTTTCTTCTCTATTTCTTGGCTGACAACGTATCAGTGATACCTTTGGTCTTGCTGATGTCCATGGGCGACGGTGGCCACTTACCATCAGATGGCTCGTCTGCTCGTTTGTCGGCTATCAACATAAAAATCCAAGTATGGATTTTCCGTTTCTTTTATTAAATTCCTAGTATACATAACTGCCTAATGATTTAAAAAAAACCATCCCCACCACTATCTGAGGTTGTAGTCTTCGCTATGGTCCGCGATTTTCAAAAGTGTCCAATAACTTTATTTAGAGGATCATCAAGTTTATCAATTAATTCTTAGAAATAAGAACAATGTTTTTCAAAATGGCAGTACCACCTTACTTAGATGTACATAAGGGCCTACGATTGCAGATGTCGGTCATTTTGTCGTTTGACGCTTTGATGTTAAGATCAGTAAATAAATAAATAATAAATAACTGTTTAATTAACTCCTACATTCGTATACTCATACTCGGGATCGCAAAGTATCGTATCGAGAGTAGCACATACACACTAATTAGGGTCAACTATGCTTTATTGCGCTCACCCCACTAGGTATTACAGGTACAAATTGAACCTTAAGAGCAGACCGTCGGCAACTAAATCGGATCATAGACATTCTACGTGGCGAACTACAACTGAAGGCGCGGCTTGTGCGTGGGGAGTTCGGGATTCAAAGAATTCCTCTTTGCCCGGGCATTTTTTTCGAGAGGTTCAACGGCTCCCTGGTGATTACGCCTGTTGAACGGGTTTATAAAAACTAAGAAGTGCAGTTGATATCGTGATTCAAAATTAGCCTAAGTAGCGATTAGTTACACTAAGTTTTATACGAGTTCACTTCTAAATGCACAAATTTTTCTTGACATTTTTTTACGAATTCCCAAAATTCGAGAACAAGCCTTCATTTGCCATACGAAAATCCGCATGACTTCAAATCAAGCAAGGGACCTCGCGGTAAACAAGAAAATTCCAACTGGGCTACAGCGGTATATTATAGTAACTTATTGGCGTATTTTAATTATACATTGCGATATCACAAACACTATTTCTAAGGACTTATTTTAAGGATCTTTAAGAAAACAAAATATTAAAAACGCTTCGCCCATTAACAAGCTCACAATATCATCGTAGCTAACCACTTTGTTTTCGATTTGTTTCAAATACATTACGAAGTTACAAAGACAAACTTTTAACCAAACGTTTACAGAGTTGCACGAAGGACTTGGTGCGAGTTATAAAGAATCGCTTAAGTTTGATATATATGACTTTCGGCCTTAAACTTAACTAATCTAATCTATTCTTATCACCAATCAAGTGTTTTTTATAATGTTTCCTGTTGTATCTTTCCATGAAAGTAATCTTTATTCATTATTAGTATGAATTAAAATCGATCTATCTGTCTATGTATTTCTATACGTGCAATTTAAAGACTAAAGAAGAGATATCGCTTAGCAAACAAATTCACTTTATTTATTCCTACATGATGGGATTCAGTAGACACGCTAGTGGGGTTAGCTCATTATTGGTAAATTGCAAAATATCTTAACAGAAATATGAGGAAGTTACGCTTACTCTATACGATGGATGATACCAGGCTTTTGATGGAGCGCAGGATATTGCCGCGCCTACCAGTTCCTACAAGACAATGTTGCAATGAGCATTATGTAACCAACCTATTTACGCTAATATAATTTTTATATTTCTAGCTGCCGTCATTATTTGTAAGCATTCTGTGTACATTGTAAAAATGAAACTACTATTTAACAGCACTCAATGTTATTCCAACGATAACGACGCATCCTATACCGCTATACCGCAATGTGGCCGATGCGTGGGGGATTTGGGACTCGAGGAAACCCTCCTTGCTGGACATTTTACTCAGGGGGTCAACAGCCTCCTGGTGAAGAAACTCCCGCTGCTTTGAATTGACAGCTTATAACCGCGCCCGCTGCATCTACGCTGCACTCTCGGATTGTAGACCTACACTGAAGATAGTGATTGTATACCGCTACGTGCTACGAATAAGTAAACATGTAATATGTGTAGCTAAAATCTGTCTGCACATTTGTATGGAAATACTAAAGCCTAATTTTCTGGTTTCGAAAACAGTTTTGCTATCTTTGTACTTAAATGAATTTGAGTGTTTTGTATGGGAGCTTATTGGCGGTAATGGAGCATACAACATGCAGTGCGGCCCTGATTGTATAGTGTTGAACGCTGATCCACCAATCAGGGGCCCAGGTTCAAATCCTACATCTCTAACTTTTCTTAAAAAGTATCACTTGTTATGGTGGAGAAAAACGCTGTGTACCTGCATAATTAAGAAATTCAAAAGATTTCAAATGTGTGTGTAAGGTAAACTAACATCATAGACCCAGTAATAGGATAGTGTGTGTGATGATGACGACATACTGGGTTTTTTATGCACAACAATGCCTTTGACGTCATCACGAAGAATTCACAGTCGGAAATTTTCTTGACCAACGCCTGTTAAAGGCGATGGTGGTATAATCACTTTTTTTAAGATCAGTACGCGACAATGGGGCCAATGATCTGTCTGGTCACCGCGGACCATGAATCGTCCATAACCCTTAAAACACCAAAGCACTGCTAGCCAAGGAAGCGAGTGGCCCATTGCTGCTTCGAAAATGCATCCGAAACATATAAAACTTATTCTCGATTGATTCTAGAGGATGAGGTAGCCAGTCAGATAAAAAATCCTACCACCGTGCATAAAAACCTTGGGATCAAAATGCAATACCCAACAGCCTAACAGAGTATCCCACAAACAGGTTGGCTTGAACTCTAGAAACTATATAGACCCCTTAAACACAGCCTCATGATATTTCGGTTCTTCGCGCTGATATAATAATTACATATTATTGGTTATTTCTTATTTCACAATTAAGATTATTGTTAAAATGGTCCGTTCGAATTTAAATTTGGACTCCTGGTACGAGACATTCCATTTTATTCTTCGGATTCGCAATTCATCTGTGTCTGTGGTCACAATTGTCCATGACATAGTGATGGTCCTTCAAATCAAACACAAAATAACTTTTTGTGCTAGACTTTCGTTGTTATTACACCCTTGAAAATATTAGATACGTAAATATGAAACCACGCCATCTATATATCTATTGGGGTATTATTTGGTTGAGCAGTAAGCTAGCTCACCAACAAGTTTTCATGAGTGAAAATATTTTTCTCGGTTTATAAATGGGAACGTATTATAAAATAATTTAAATTACTAATATTTTCTCGGTTACAAAACAAATCATTATTCATTATTTTTTTAAGGTGACTGAGTATTGTTGGTATTTTTCGTCACTTCGAAGTAGTACAGATTTCTGCCGCAATCTCTGCCATCTTGTGACGCCATCCTAATACGGGCACATTGTAGTACATATTGGTTACTCCTTGTAAGTGAGAAGAAACTACTCCCCCACTGCTCCTGTCCTTACAACTACACCTCTTCGTATAGGTGAATGGGTTAGTGTTACAAATTCTTATGCAGCAATAATGCCTTCAAATTTATTCTAATATAACTGCTATTTATCTCAATGAAAAAGCGCCTAACAAAATATAGCACTAGCTGTAACTGATACAAAGACAGAAAGCACTCGAAACCAGCGGTCGTGGTTTGCTGCGGCCAGTGCTGAGGGTAAATCTTTTTCGTCAAGTTGTTACTGCTACTACTGTATATTTAATTAGAAGTATAGTGTAGCCTATTTGTACTACAGCAGTTACTTGATGAAATAAACTCTATTCTATTCTAAAAGAACATGGTCCATGACTTGGTATTGACGCAATCAGATGAAAATTAGCAACTGATAATGAATCTCTGATTGAATACAAATCGAACTACGCTGAAGTTCGAGGCATATTTTATCTCTTTTAGGTGACAAACGAACAGACTGGCCACCCGATGGTAAATTATCACCACCGCCTGTACATGTCAGTGTTACTATAGACAATGCCGACGCGTTACCAACAAAGATAGAACTATAGAAGCAGGCAACCCGTTTATTACCTGCGATTACGAACTACCAACGCCATCTGTTGGTACGTGGGTTGCAACTCTGTATTCACGAGTATTAATATTACGATAAGTATTAAGTATATCTAATTAAAAATAAATAAGTACAGGAGCAAGCAATTAGTTGACCTCTGCGAACAACGACATAGATACATCGCACACATACATAAAGATTGGATACAGCCGTATTGGAAAGGTCGTTAGATAGTAAGCGTTTATATAATGTGTTTTTTTTAGTTTTGTTCGTTTGTTCGTTACTACATACATAGTAATCAAGTGAGTAATGTGTATATAACATGTCATTAGTTAAGCACAGCCACTAGTTAAACTTCCAAGCAAGCAGGCCAGGGTTCGATGCTCGGGTATATGTGCAAAATAAATAAACAGTTAATCGGGGGGTGTATTTTTGTGATATTTCATTCATCGATGTCCATGCCACCTCGACGTACCTAGTGCAAAGGCTGAAACTTTTTTTTTAAATTAAACTAAAGGAACTTATGGACCACCCCATATCCCAATGGTAGTGACCTTGTCTGCAGAGTGACGAGTCCCGATTTCGATTTCCGGATGGAGCAGACATCTATATGACAGCCATATGTATGTTCCTGGGTCGTGCAAGGCCGAATTAGGGATGGGCATCCGGGGCTAGAGCCACGTGGCCTCCATGAAAGAGGAGCTCCCTCAATAGAGACTTCGAAAAACAACAATCTTCCAAATTCCAACGAGCCAACACTACGAAGCTGTTTTCGCTGTTTCACCTACAGTACTATGTATGAACATGATAATTGAACATGATAACTGTTCTTAAATGTAAAAACAAAAAATTTGTCTTGTATTTATATTTGTTCTCTCCAAACAGTAAAATGTCATTATGTCAACTGAAAAATTGTACATTTTATTTGGATAAACTAGGGGCCAGGGAGCCTCCACTCCTTTGTCGCTCTAGAGTCTCCAGACATCTAAATCGATGTCATCGGTGTTTGTGATGTCATATTTGTGACACCCGCAACTCCTAAGCAACCTGGCATTATTACCTCATCTGTTAATTAGCAGACCGAGGACAGTAGTTCGATTCGGACTCAAGGATAGGTGGGACCCTTGACCAGTCCTAGTCTCACTCTCACCCGGGTCGTTCACCCGCATACTTCAAAAACAAAATGCTAACGTGGTGTGCTGTTGAAGACGTGTGCAGAACACTTAGTAAGACCATGAGTCGGGAGTCCAGCGATTTTCTAAAGTATCTTTTTGGTTTAGTTCACGCAACGTGGCGCCATTCGATACTATACGACATCTATACAGACGGTCAAACTTTTTCCGACTTTACTTCTTTATCATTCATATTATTGCCGTCACTTGAGGACGCAAAGACAATAAGACATCGCTTTGTTGATAAAATTATTTAGTTACAAAATAACACGCGAATACTAGATTTCTTTGCAAAGGTTAGTACAGGACAAATGTGCGCGCACTCGACCCGTCAGTGAGTGCGCGCACGGCGCTTCGTCGACAGCGCCATTATATTAAGTTTAAATCATTTTTATTCGTTTTAG
>DWPT01005564.1:0-12132 GCA_018251895.1 Agathymus mariae mariae
AAAACCCATTACTAGTAACCTTCTCTCCTATTTGTTCCGGTAATCATAATCTCTACGTGTACTAAGTTCATACAGTAGTAACCTGATGCAATACAAGTACTATATTTCCCACTTAAAGACTATTTTTTCCGAAGCGAAGCGAGGAAAGGTTGCTAGTGTCCAAATTTATATAATTAATGAGTTGGCCCCGTTTTAATTATATTATTAGTATGGATAAATGTAACAACAGATAAATAATTATACACGCAGAAACGCAGAATGTCTTAAGAGCTGAAAGTGTTATCAATAGTTACCATATCTACTTTTTAACGTGTCAAAAGTCATAACAGGTCGATTTTTAAATGTACATGGAGATATTTCATCACCCACAAATTGCAAGTAAATCAATATTTATTCTAATAAAGGAACAACCTAACAATAAACTTTCTCTATTCTCAGTCATAGACACCCATTTGTTGGTTACTGACACACAAAATGTAAATCCAATTTTAACGCTTCGGATTTTAATGAATTTCAATGCAAACATTGTATACGTTACAACGTATTGCCTAGGTACGTGGTATCTTTCTTAACATGACGTAGCATTCACTGGCCGAGACACACCCATGTTATGTTGAGACCTCGTGAGACACAGAGCTGGATAAAATATTCGGGTCGTTTGTCGATTGCGCGTATTTGACGCGGGAATTACAATGACAATTGATCTATGAAGTCACAATAGACCAACATCACACCCAACCGCGCTTTGAAATCCGAGGCCTTCACTAGGATTAACGTATAACCAGATGGCTTGTTTAAATTGTAAAAGATTGAACGTGTCGAGCATCTGCGTCCACGGTCAGGAGTTAGATGGGTGACCGCTAGCGGTAGAATATTAACTCTTTCGTACTTTAAGAGGTGCATAAAACCATCGAATCAGTTTCGTTTCTGATCGTTATATAGCGTTTAACTCGTGTGTGAATTATCACTTAAACTTGAAGTTAACTCAGGTGGGTGTCATAATATATTACTAACAACCCTTGTATCTTTGTATAAATATGAAACAAGACACAAGATACTATTGTACTCAATTTTATAAGATACATCAATAAAAGATTCAAGTTGACATAATTATATATTAAAGACACAATGCTTAATTAAAACTTCGTAAACAACGGACCTTCATCGTAATTACGAGTCGTTTGATTTTTAATCTACTCCCATGCTTTAAATCTTCTTCTTAAAATTCTGAAACAGGTTACTGCCAACATTAAAACACCCAATGCCCTAATATCCATAATATCATCCAAACGGACCATATAACATATAACACTAAATTTCATAAACTACTTTTGTTTTTTTTTTCCATCCCTTCTGTGCAAACGGTTTACTCAACAGTCAGCCACATTCTTACTGCTCGATGTGTGGTATCTGTATGAATTTAAAAAATAAAGAACATTGTCAGTCACGTGTGTTTCACTACCAGAATGCTGTGCGCCGTAAAAAAAGTAGGTTATTGGAATCACCGCCATTTTTATTTGATATATTTATTGTTTAGTTTACAAAAAAATTGCAATTCAAGTTTTGACAGCACACCAGATATTTTAACACGTACGTACACACAATAAAAATACTGGAAAAAAATATGTAACAAATATAAACAAGGGCACTATAATAAATAACCTATTCAGAAATTTCCCCCGGACTAGAAGCGCTGAATTTACAAACCTACTTGTTAATGACGAACATGAGAAGAAATTATCTTCAAAAACATTTTCATTATACATGCTTAGTATAATACTTCTTAAGTTAATCATATAAATTATAAAGCTTCAAATGAACCAAAAAGAAACTACTACGCATATCACAACTACAAATTAAGAAATATGGGTACATCATAAATGTTTAAACGTTGTTACGATAACATTGCTTAAGTCATACAAATAAGATAATATTTGTAACATACATATAACAACATATATAATAACAGTGGACGTAGGAATACCCTCTCTCTTCTTTCCCGCTGAAAATCGGCATCGTGTCTGACTACTGCGAACAATGCCGCACAGAAGCCATTTAAGAAAAATACAAGTTTTTTTTGGTTAATATTAATAGTGTAGGTATGTATCTTTTTCGTTACTATGTTTAAATTTTCTAATATTTAATTTTAGGTTAGGTTAGGTTAATAGTAGTTAGTTTGTGATATTTTATTTTAGGTTTTTTTTGTATTTTGATTTTCGTATTCTTTTAATGTCTTTTTTTTTGTATTTAAATTTTCGCACTTTATTTATAGGATTTCCGGTAGGGTTAAAATTATTTGTTATTCTTATTGTTGAACATTATGTTGTGCTCAACGACGCATTAATAATAATTTTTTCTCTCTTTCTTCTTTTCTTTCATTGACAAACATACCACAGGTTAGGTACATTTGCGATACAAATGTAATCATAGCATGATAACCATAGACAACCTTCACAAAATATAAAAACGTCAAATATTAGAGTTGTCAAGTTCACACTGTAACGTTGACATGACACCTGTAACTTAATGTCATTTCAATAAAAGACCGAAGTTTAAAGTTATTATTAACTAAAAATCGAGATAAAGGAAAGAAACAATATTATAAAACTTTACTTATTAATTGTTGTTGTACCGACATTCGAACATTGCTATTTATAATGGAATAGGTTACTAAGGTGAAGACAATCATAAGTTATAATTTGTGCAATGTAACCAGTTCTGAGCTACTACAATTTTATTGTAGCAGTCTTCTTTTCCTGCAGACAGGCAATCTTCTTTTCTTTTAGAACAGCGCGCGCCTCGAATGAATGAAGAGCATTATATTCAGCGGGGAACCTCGGAATCAGGCATTTTAAAAATAAATAAATAAATTGAAAATAACTATGTTGTTATTATTTCCGTTTATTTAAAGATAGCATTGTTTAGTTTAATTGTATTTTATGTATAAAGTAAATACTTACTTAAAAGAATGCCCACACAGTAGGAACTATATTGTAACGAATTTTTGAGAAATAAAAATATTTTAATTTTTATTAAAAAAAAAAACCTCAAGCACCTCCAATTGCACGTTTAACAGGGACTAGGATCGATACATAAAAGATTTGAAGCCAGAAAAGTCCTTAGCAAGAATGGCAAGATCTATTTGTTAGAGGTGATGCAGTGTCTCTCTGTAGCTTTTCATCAATTTCGTGTATGCGTGTATTTAATACTTTTTCCAATTTTTCGAGATATCTGGCAAGTTGCTGATCCATGTTTGGAAGTAGCATAGTTTTTATAATTAAAAAAAAATATATATTACGTATGGCGATGGAGTAGGCTTTAGCGAACTTTTAACCATAAGTTTATTTTGCGAAATTTAAATTTAATAACAAAAAAAAAAAAACTAAACAAATTATGTTCCAGTGTTTACGTTACGCCAACCCCTTGCGCCTACGCTTTTATACACGCACCAAAATTGTTTGTATAAATAATATAAATATAAATTAAGGTGTATCCAAAATACAAACATAGGCTTTGGAGTTTAAAAAATGTTGTCTTCATAAATATTAGAATATTACTTGATTTACATGCAACTGACACCATACCAGGCAATCTGACATAGCGTCATATAAGTATTTTATATAACGTGATAACTCACATGCTTATATTTAACTCTAATGACAAGTCACATTTCAAATGACCATAATTATTACATGAGTTTGCAGATGATCTGATATTATTCTCGAACATTCGAGAGTGAATCAAATTGCCATAACGTACAAAGAAATTATGAAATATTAAAAACATCCATAAGACGAAGTAAAATTATCTGCAATATCATTGACACTTAACTCGGTGAAGTATCGTTATCACTTCGGTGAAGTAAATTTAGAACAACAATCTTCAGTCGTGGACTTAGGTATATTAGTATATGCTAAACTGAGCTTTATCGATTATGTCTTAAAGTGCAAACAAATTGTTAGGACTTTTATTAAGGTCACAAAAGATATTCAAAGTGCAAGTGCAATTAGAACGATGCGATATTATTTCGGGAGCACATCGGAAAGCAACGCAATTAGTGAGTATACCAATATTTAGGTAACATACAAGCTCTCATAAGATAAACTCCAGACTTTTTTTAAGATGGTTTAATTTAATGGGTTAATTCGTAGAGTTTTCTCATGTGGTGTGTTCTTATTCAAATTTATTTATACCTGGTTATCCTGAGGTGACAGCAGACATAAAAGCCAGTTGTGTATATTTTTCAATTTAATCAGCGGTACCTAATGAGCCAGATTTATTATAACTGTATTGTACATTTTAAGATCACAATGGAAGTGGTTAAAACGAAGTAAAAAACTACGTCGTCACCGTCCATTGATATTGATAAAAAAAAGTACTGAAAATATTATTTTTGAATACAAAAATAGCTATAATAGAATATATGATCCTGATTATCTGAAACTAAGATTCGCTTAGATTTATGATCTACGTCCTCAAAGCGTGATCTGATACGAAATATTAGGGAACGAAAGTACATTTACGACCGAGTATGTTGATGCGACATATAGAAACTAGGAATTGCAATTACAAAAATAAGGCAGTAATTTTTTTTTTTTTTTTCAATAAATATTTTTGCCGTATTGGGGCAGCCTAGAATACTCCCCCAATCCCATGCTGGCAGAACAGGATGTCGTAAGAGGCGACAGAATTATATTATGAGTATTAATAAGTCATTTATAATATTACTAGTACTATTTTTCCGTGAAGCCTGCCTGGCTAGCTACCACCCTCCTGCTTGAGTTAGCCTCCAAACGACTCGTTGTGTTCCGGCTGGGGGCTTGATAGCGAGTAGCTTCTTTCTATCTGTCTTCTCATTTCCTGGCCGACAACGCATCAGTGATACCTTTGGTCTTACTGAAGTCCATGGGCGACGGTGTCCACTTACCATCAGGTGACTCGTCTCCTAATTTGTCGGCTATTTACATTCAAAAAAATTAATACTAATAAAAATGCTACCTAGTGCTTCATATCTCATTTGTTTAAGAATCGCAAGAGCTAGTAACACTCATATACAATGATACTGTTGGAACAATGTTTGGAGGTAAGTAAGAATATCAAATTGATCGCACAAACTGTCTAATACTGTTGCACGATGAATGGACGCGATAGCTGGATGAGGCTGGAGGATAAATCAGTCTGAATAGTAGTTAGTAATTAACATTGTACACTACAACTAAATGACTATATCGACGCACAAAATGTATCCCAACTACTTGTTTTTCTGCGTTATATTTGGCAAGATGACGCGCACGAAGATATCTCGTTCTGTAAACTTATCAGTGGTAGAAAGGCCTAAGCAAAATTCATTGCGATTTATTATTATAGGAGAGAAAAATGTTTACAGTGAAAAAACTGTGTCGGCATATGTACTAGCGGTGCGGGAATAATAGCGATGTTTACAGGAGTTCTTGAACAAAGCGCCTGTGTTTTGTGGACATGCAAAAGATTTCACAAACAAACATTAGATTCAAAAATATTATCTGATAATTGTGAAACAGCAAATACTGTTGTCAAAATAGTAAATGACATTAAAACAAGTCCTTTACAAGCACGCTTTTGTTGAGGGATGGGTAGTGTTCATACATCTCTTGTTCTGCATACGTAGCGTGGCGTAGCATCACTTAGTGCAATTGTAATTTATTTGGAAGGAAAAACTGAATATAATGAACCCTACTCAACGAGGAATTCATTCTCAAGCTTCCCATACTAGGCGGTTAGTTTTTCAATATTAAACTAATTAAATACCAACAAGTTTCAAACGGATAGACACTTTTGCCTGTCCACGATAGAATTCCAGCGTTCATGGATAAAACAAGTTGACGGTAAAGCTACGATGGTGTCAAAAAATAGGAAATAAATGCATATTTTTCATTAAAAACAACACTTTGTATCAACGGTATTAGTATATTAACATTTTCATACATCAATATGAATGCAAATAATGTGTTCTTATATCGTCTATACCAGTTACTAATACAAAAAACATAAAAAACACTTAAAATTCCCAAAACCAATAATTTTAAATTTTAAATAATTTTAATTAAAAGCCTGTAATTCCAATTTTAAAATTACAACTACCACTGTTATACTGATTTATGGACATTTAATTATGATTTTAGTTTAACAGTCTAAATGAAATGAATGCATTGAACTCTTCCTATAAAATTACCTACCTTTTCTTGTATTTTCATTTATTATACGAGTACATCGCAAAACGAAGACCACTTCTTTTAGAAATTTAATTATAAAAAATAATCACTCAAACGATCCAACCACAAAAAACCACAACAAATTATTAAGTTCATCAAAATACGTCATTGTCTATTACTTCGATCAGAAAAAAATCATCACATAGATAGTCCCGCCGCGACAGAATATAAAATATTCTCCGGTAGGAAAAATCTGCGTTCCAAATTTAAATGCGTGTGAATCGCCCGCACGCTTACATATTTCTGCGCTCGCAGTACTGGTACGTTCGCGGGATTAGTACGCTTTAGGCTTAAGCTCGGACATTACTGTCTTGAAAATATTCTTATGAATTAAATAGACATATTTCCAATAACTTCATTATGAAAAAATAAGTTAAAGTGACCTTGTAAATGGTAAAAGCGAGTCAACATTTTTACATGTGATGTGCGCGTATGGCTATGAACAGAACAATATCAGGATTAGGAGTAATGTTTCGATATTCAAAATCCATATAAACGTATAGGTCATAATTGATATATTATATACTTTCTATACAGAACATAAAAGTAGAAAGCTATACTAATATTATAAAGAGAGAGTGCGAATTTTGTGAGTTTGTGTATATGCGAAAATATACGTGTGATGATAATACAGTTAATTAAACCTTACAAAAAAAAATCCACAGTTACCAAAACTGAGTATTTCATAATATTTTTTTTTTGCCATCACGGCATTATTTAAAATACATTTACATGTGTTTATGGCGAGAAAAAGTTTTAAAATAACATTTTAAAAGCACACTCATATTTTATAGATAACACTTCGATATAAAAAGCGAACTGTATCGTGGTAAACACTATAAATCGGTCTAGGAAACGAGGAGTCAATGGACATGGAGCACGAAACGCGCCAGGGCTCACCTAATTGCACTCTCTCCTTCCGGGATCCCAGCAGGCTCAACGGCGCTCACTCATGGAGGCGCGACCATTCGGGGAATGGCCAAATATAATATGGGGGGGGGGGGTGAATCCTACAGCGGAAACGTATCAAAACAAGGAAGAGAATAACCCGGATGTAGTTCTCTTGCGGGGCAGTTGTCGTCTCGCAACAGTTGATGAGCGCAATTTTGCAACTGATGCCATCTAAAAGGTCGGCGGGAGCGCGTGCATCGCGCCGGGCGTTTAGTTAATGCTTGTATGTTTATGGTAGCAAATTAGGATGGGAATCGTTACCACATCATAATTTTATAGTAATATTGACGTAATGAGATCCAACAACAACGTATAACGCACTGATATAGTATGAAGCATCTGGAGTGCTACACAATTTTATACTTCCATAGTATACCGTCGCGGATATCGTACATTTTAATTGTAACGGGTGCCCATTTTTTTTTCATCCATAATTCAACTCAGTGCTTACTTTTATATTATTTTTATTTTTAATTTACTTATAACTGTTATCCGTATATGTTTTAATAATCATCGAATTAATTCTGTATTTCTCATACTGAACGCATATTTTAAATGACTTGATAAGCAACATAGATTGCATAATAATGATACCTAATAAATAAAACTATACATATGTTTGACCTGCTGCCACGTTACCCAGGGCCAATATCAAGGCTCCATGATGTTCACTAATAAATGTTCGTAATAAAACCAAGGTTCTAATGAGACGCTACTGCTTACGTCATGTGTTATCAGAGGACATTATAAATAAAACAACAGTGTCTCGAATGGCTTAATTAATTGCTACTTACATTATTTATCTCATTACAAATTGTAAGTAAGTGAAGTAGAGGAAGAAGTTTTTAAAGCCATGCAAACAAACAACCGTGCAGCCAATGATAAGTACTCACAATGACCCGCACCCAACATCGCGAGCAGTAAACGGTGAAGCTAAATATGGACTTTTCTATAGCTTTGTCAATATATAATAACCACGTAAGAACCTCGTGGATTTTGGACGATAATAACTGTCCAGGCATATTTAGAACCTTATTATCACGCGCAACAAGGTGCCACTTCCTCATCTATTGCTCAGCAGGGTGCATCACGAATAGATATAAATGAAACACCTTACATTCAAAACGTTTTCAAGCTTCAATGGATTAAAAATTTGCATTTGAATGCTAAGCTTTCAGTACCATCTTAAATATACGTCTTAAATGTACGGACAAAATATTGTTCAACAACTTTAACTTAGAAGACATAACTGACGTAGTGAAGATAAACGAAGAACTGCGATTTAAGACGTTTTTAAGAGGAAATATGGTATAAGTGTACACCAATTTTAAAATAGACTCGACTGGCATTCACATATTCTTAGAGGGATAAGGATATGGGTGTACTTTGTAGTGAACCCATATTTTTTTTTCTTCAAAAAAAGTCTAATTTCATAAATTTTACTACAATTACAAGATTTTACTTATTGATGAAAGTAAAAAACACATATTTTGACTAAATATATTTATTATGATCACTATAAAAAAACGAACAAGAAAAAAGAAGTAAAAATTTTTATTTTCCCGAATAACATTATTATTTTTTTAATGTTATATATAACGTTAAACAATGAACCTTGCCGCATCACAAATTTTTACCATAAGTAAAATGAAACACGCAAAAATCATAGTCACCCTAACCACCACAGACAATAGAATACACGTTCGTATCAGCGCCTGATTATTATTGCATTTTTATTTTCTTAAACCCGACAAGAATGAACAACAAAACTTCATGTCAAAGTCATACATTTTTCTGGGAACCGTGGGAGGGCTGCATGTGATTTATGACATGTAATACCACCGCCAGGACCTTCACAGAGCATTTTTTAAATTATACCGATATGCCTGACGGACGCTGTGACCAAAAACATGAGTGTAAAAACATTACAAGATTCTCATGTGATTCGCAACTAAAGTATCGTTACATTGTTAAAAAGTAACTGAATAATTGTAATTGTAATATGTAACTTTGTAACTATTATGCATTATCATCAGAAAGGCTTTAAAATTGCTTTTATAAAAGATCAAATAAAGCTTTCATGGCTAAGAACACAAACCGTACATGGTCCGTTTTGAAATACCATTGCTAAAACAATTTTTATTTTTTAACAACATTAATAAATTATCATTCGCCTGAAGCACGTCAAAGAAGATATTTATAAAACATCGTTACTAAACTAATAGTATCTAACTAACTGAAAATTCAACACAGTATATTCAAGTGTATCACCATCATCTAAGTCGACAGTCTACATCTACAGCCGCGGGTGGGCCCTGGCCTGGTTATTTTTATATCTTCATTCTGATCCGTTGCCGGCTTTTTACTTCAATTCCTCGCGCGAATAATTTTTAGCTTTAGTTTCAACCATCTAAGATTGGGTCTGCCTCGACTTCTGCGATCGTCCGGCTTGCTATCATACAACCGTTTGGGTGTTCTATCCTCGTTTAATCTTGTCATGTGTCCGGCTTATCGTAGGCGTCCATTATTGTTGGTTATGACACTCAAAACAGTCCTAAAAAGAGTGAGTCGATCACAAAACACAGGGCTTTACTGTATAAGGCAAGCTCCGTATTAATTACTGTTGTATTGGGGCGGCCTAGAATACTGCCAAACCCATGTAGACAGAACAGGGTGTCGTAATAGGCGACAGAAGCCAGCCTGATCGGTGGTAGGGCTTTGCGTAACGATTAAGTCATCGATATTATTGCTGGTATTATTATCATTACTGCCTCGCTAGCTACTACCGTCCTGCTTGAGTCAGCTTCCGGCTGGGGGCTTGCGATCCAGTACTATCGTTCGTTCTTTCTCGGCCGACGATGCATTAGTGACGCCTTTGGTATTACGCATGTCCATGGACCACGATGAACACTTACCATCACACGGCTCGGCCGCTCGTTTGTAGGCTATTCACATACAAATAAATTGTAAAAAAACCCCACCTTACGCGACTCATCACATGGCGAATTCGTTATAACGCGATTTTCAAAATTAACCTTATTCTACCGCACTTGATGCGGATGCATTGATTAGCGCGCTTCATGGCGGAATTGCGCTAGCCAGTAACATCCCGAATCTTCTTAGTTTATAACGCAGTGAATAATACTAGTTTTCATTTGTTTTATTGCGTTATATTGTAGAATATGCTGTTTGTTCGTTAGTAAATTGCAGAAAATTATTTATTACAAATTATAATGGTATCTATACGCAAATAAATGACAATAAGAAGGAAAGCTACGGATATTGGGAGTCAAATCGGCCTCTCAAAATCTACTTTCTAAAAAACCACGAGAAGACGATGCGTTCCATTGAATCTACGACACATACTAGTGCGAAGGAAAGTCAAACTAGCGGAGACCAGTGATATGGGAAAACTTGAAATATGCTTACTGTGTGGGTTCAAGATATGAATAAAAAAGGTGTGTGTGCAGTTCACGTATAGTAGAAGTGAACCTTCGAGATAGCTAAATTTCGAGAGAATCACATGAATGTTTATTTACTAATATTGAAAACAAAATGCATTCAAAAAAGGAAATCTATATAAATAAAAACTTTTCTTCAACAATAATTAGGCTGGTTCTGTTTTCTTGAAATAATGCCTCCGTAGTTTTTTATTTTGCTTGTTGTTGTAGAACGGATCACTGGCGTAAAAGGGCTACTACTGTATTAACCAATACATATTTATATATCATATGTGCGGTAATTAAAAGACAATTTATTATTTTCAATATAATTTACATAAATAACAGTGATTTAATATTATGGAAACAACATTGTGTCATTTTAAATAAATATGAAATATATAAACAAGATCGATTTGTACATAGTTTTTTACTTGCAACGACATCTAACGTTAGCTTCTTAAACTACTTCGTCAGATTATTATCGGTATAACAATTGAATTTATGGAATGTTCTGTAGATGGCGCTGCTATACAATTTAATTTACGAAACACTTGTAGCATAGCAATAACATGAATAACAAATACACAATTTATCATGTACTATGTTAACTATATTTTAATTCTGTATTAATAGAGATGAATGCTCGTAAAGTGTAATGTACTCACCTCTGCCCAAAAACATACAATGAGGGAGGATCCGGACAAGAGTAGTGGGTAGTAAGCCGACAGGAGGCTTGTCGCCCACCCTTTTTGGAATGCAGACTGTAAACAAAGTAATCAATGAATTAGATATACGGAATTTGAGTTATTTTCTGTTCTGAACAAAGCTTCAATTCAAGGACGAATTGAGTCCATTGTATTTTCAAACTAGATTGAACATTTCATGAACTGCGCAATTCATAACTTGCGCTAAAAGCATCGACACTTCGCAAGGGCTTATTGTATTCCACTAGTCAAGTCAAACTCACCGGAGAAATGAAGTAAGCCCCACGGATAAGGGCAGCAAGGAACGCGACGAAGTACAGCATCTTCTGCGTGGTGACCTTGCAAGCACGCAGGAATGTGGGCGCCTTCAGCCGGCGGTACTCCGACACCACACAGATAATAAGCTGAACGGCACACACAAAAGCCACGATAAGAAACACACCGCCGATACCTGAGGAAAATTATAATTTATGTATTAATACGAGAAGAGAAACTTTTGTACCTCTTGTTCTTCTTAGTTTGTCAATCGATTTTTTAATTTTTTCTATTGTTTGTTAATTATAAACGAGCTTTAGTGGTATTAATAAGATTTTTTTTTAATAAACGCTCACACACACACACACCCGCACTAGGATTCCCTGTGCTGCGGGCGGCGTGGACACACACAAATATGACACCACAAACAACCATGACCCGAGAACAAACATTTATCTGTCACATAAATGTCTGCCCCGGCCGGGAATTGACCCCGGGCTCCCTCGCTCGGCCGGCAGGGCCACTACC
>DWPT01005565.1:0-12131 GCA_018251895.1 Agathymus mariae mariae
TTATAATCTACTAGGTTTTGCTGTGATTTCTATAAAACTATATTAAATCTATTAAAAACAACTAATATTATGACCGGTTATGGAAATATAAAATACTATAACAATGTTCTAAATACTACATGTTTATAAAATGCCATCTAGTGGATTTATGAAGAATAAGGTATATTATATACTACAAAGATAAGATAAATTCTAAACAAAAGCTACATTTATACAAATTTAAAATGGATATGTCTTCGAGTTCGTTGTTTGACAATCACGGCAATCTATCATCCAGACAGATCATGTTCATGATCATCATGTTCCAAATAGACAGACATTAATATATATTGACAGGAGTAATCGTATCATAGTAATTTATGTAAAATAAGGTTTAATCTTTTAAATGTCAAAATACTGTGTTAAAACACAATTGGTTAGGTTAAAGGTTACAAAACCGTTTTATTTGCAATTTTGACTTCAACTTGCAAATACAATCAAGAGTCAAAGGATAGAACTATTTGAAGTTATAAACTGTAGTCTTGAGAAAATAAAGGAGTAAGAACAAGAAGTGGAAACAACGCAAAGTGCGCAAACTTAAATTAGTAGTCAATGGCCATTGGAGCATTTTGAAAGCGAGTATCAAGGATCTAGTTGACTTCGTCGGAATAATCGCCAAATAATACTTCAAAAAGGTTACAACGATCTAAATGTTTTTTTATTTTTATTATTTTACTTTCGGTGTAAGTTTTGTATTCACGTTCCCTATTAGTCTGAAATCATTTGTTAAACACAATTGTTGTACCAAAATATTATATTTTCCAATTGTATTGGTCAAATAATAAAACATCTCAAGACCATCTGGTGTGTCAACGTGAAAAAAGCCTGTGGTTCAGATGGGATTCAAGTGATTGTACTAAACGCGTGTGCAACCGTGTTGACTCCTGTACTGACACATCTAATCCACGTCTCTCTCTCAAGACTGGGTTATTTCCCTAATCATTGAATCCTGCTAACATGCAACCCGTGCCTAAAAAGCAGTCGCGCTGATCTTAGTAATTATTGACCCATGTCAATCATCTCTGTACATTGTAACATTATGGAGCGTAATTTGAAATTTCATGGCACACTCAGAAAAAAAACGATCTCCTCAACGACCGCCAAAACGGATTTCGCCGAAACCTGTCGAAACTGGGGATCTTCTAGCATATGCCACTCACTTATGGCGCGAAGCCCTCGAGAAAATCGGAGAAGCGCTTACAGTCTCCCTCGATGCTTTGAAGACTTTCGACTGGGTCTGGCACGCTAGCCTGTTAAGGGAGCTTCATGCACAGGAAGTGCTAGAAATAATTCAATCATCGCCGTTTCTCCGCTGAAAAACCAGACGTACTGCTTGTATCCATCCTCACGTAGTGAACGTTCCGTGTGTATGGACGATACGGTTCGCGTTCCCTTTCGTTCTGCAAAGGACGAATAACTTGTCCACGTCGATGTTACTGGCTACTTATGATGAGGAGTCTTCAAGAGGTGAGTGAATAAGCTTTTATAAGTTAGTGCGTTTAAAATTTTAGACTTGATCATTGATCACCACTTACCATCAGGTGGGAATATTGTCAAGCATTAACTTATTTAATGTCAGACAAACAATCACAAAATCATTTTATATTGATGAATTCACGTGACAATTTTCTATCAGGTTTTTGAAGAATTGGTGAGTCAATCCGCGGTAGATCGACACAAGCGGGATGTAGTCATGAATTGTAATGTTTATAAGATAATAAATGATCCATTACTATGTTGCTAATAAGTGAATAACTAAATATTATTATTGCTTTTTCGTAGTCCAATTTAAATTGAAGTAGATTAAACTTTAGTTGCGTTTAATGTTTTTTGATTTTTACAGACATTAACAATGTTATAGAGCTACTACAAGTGAGATACACTTAATAAGTTTATATTTTTAGAAGTTTATATGTGAACAAGTACTAATTTAATTTGTAACTACGATATTCATAACCCATTGATAAAATATTTATGTTCTTAAAAATTTCTAGAAACATTCCAAATTAACCGAAACATTCCGTATAACGAAACTAGCTTTCCACTTCACGTTTCTGAAGTAGTTAATAACAAGTAATTCTATGCATTTCCCTGCTAACGAGTGAGGTAAAACTTTTCTTCATTCTTTTTGTACACAGATAAAGTTTACAATGAAGCCCATTTAAATCCCTTCACAAGTTGTGGAAACTTGAGAGAGCAGCCGTTACCGGTGCAAATTTAAAGTATGTCTTCCTAATGCCGCAAACCGTCAGAGGCGCGAGCATGAGAATTCCATTACTGCTTCTCAAGTGACGCGTTCGCTCTCCGCCTCACTGGAACTCTAGTCTGTAACAGAGGATTTGTTCAAATCAACCACTAAGTCAATTGTTTTCTTCGGGCAATATAGGTATATACGAAGATCTTATGAAACAAATATTTTATAGTTGGAAGCATCAACATCACTGAAATATTTTGACATATGTATTTCACTTGGCAAATTAGAGAGTTATATTATTGAACTTACGGAAGTATTGGCACCACAAAAGTAAGCCAGTAAAAGACATTAAAACTTCCACAGTTTACAATCTCCAACACACGGTTATTTTAGGCGGTTTCGTTTCAGACATATTTAGCATAATACATGAAACTAGCAGTCCCATTCGACTTCGTTTGGGTTGGACTATAATTATATATAAATTTTTTAATAAAAAATGTTGTTTTTTTTTTGCGTTCACGTAGTATTCCATTACGCACTCCTCGAACAACCTGAACTACAGATAGTTAATAAATGCAGAACTTAATTTATTATTTCTATAGTATTTGGTTCAGGATCATATTGCAAACATTTTTATTTAGTTTAATAATTTAATAGTTATATATTTTTAAATATTAAGTCAATAATATTTATATTGATAAACTATAACTGAACCCCGGACTTACGTCAAAGGTCAAGGAACGTGATATGTTAGTTTATTTCACTCGGCCGAAGTTCACATCCGAAATATATTCTGAAGATAATAAGACTATTTAATTTAAGGAATTAAACTTATAACTCTTAAGCAATTTTAATTAGAAATTATTTAAAGAGTTAAAATAAAAAAAGTAAAAATATGCCTACAGAATAATAATGAAATTGACAATTGCAATCGTTTACATCGCTTCTGTGGCGAGGCAAAGTCGCATTAACCGTCAAATTCTTCAGACAAAACCACGTTTACATTTCGATTTAAAGGTATTATTGTTAAGTCATTATGTATGAATTAAAGTAAATACGTATAAACCCACGCCGGTGTTGTGTAAGTAAATACGTGGAGAGTGGAGGCGTTGGTCGTAAAACAACATGCTCGTACCTACGTACACACGTATAATCGACATACGTAAAATAGTTTCACGGGTTATTCTAAAAGAAGGGTGGTTGTTAAAAGCAGGTAAGAACGAGCACGTTGGGAATAAACTGGTTGGAACAGAGTCCAGCGAACTCCTCATAGCCGTTGTTCAACAAGGCGCACCAAGATCAAGTGTGGTTGGGCTCAAGAATGAATCTACTCTTTACACCTGTGTATATTTAATATTATTTTAAATAAGGATTTCGCTACTCGGTTTAAACAACGCGTCCCTTGCCTCAGCACCGAAACACGTCTTATTAGAAACACACCACTAAACAAAACTAGATACGTAATTGGTTTTCTGTACGAAGTGATGCACATTCACCGTTCGCGCAGAACGACGCGGTGAACTCATAAAACCTTATCTGTCTCAGTCGAGGAGCGTTTCACCAGTTTTGTTATTCGACTGAATTAGCCGGTTGTGCCAGGACTATACAGGTGATTAATAATATATTCTTATTAAGTTTACTTTGAAATCAAAAAGGAAAGAGCCGGAGTGAGTAAGACTTTTGGATGTGGAATATTTATTTAGCGTACTGGGCTCCACATGGGTTTGATCTAACATAAGTAAAACAGTTGTGATATTTCCATCCATAAGAATATATTATCTTCACTGACATCTTTTTCTATATTTTTCCTAATCGCTGTAGTGATGAAGTAGTTCATGAGCTTAACATGAATAATTTAGAAAAACTAGAGGTCCATGTGTGATACGATTTCAAAGTGCCCAGTTGTCCCTTACATGAAATGGATTTTTAAATCATTAAACTATGACAAATATTATGTTAACTTCCCCGGTATTAAATTAGATTTATTTTGGATACTAAAATATTTTGTTTTATTTATTTATATTATTTGTTCATTCAAGTTCATCAGCGTTTACGATAATAAAAATGACATTAATAAATATATACATAAAAGTAAAAAAACATAAGATTTACGAAATTAAGTTATTAGTCAGGAATTTTTTGAACTTTGCCTATCATAAGACATACCTTTCTTTTATATTAATGCCTGTGAATTCACTACGTCACTACTAGTTAATATGAGTGGTAACATGAGAGTTAAAACAGGATATAATATTACACATGCATCATTAAATTTGTTAAGAAGGTTTGAAATCTCTATAAATACTGAAACTCCTGAATACATAGTACAATGAATAACACTTATAAAACCAAGTCAACTGCTATAGTTTTTTGCTATTTACTGCTATTGCTTTATTATAGTTGTGTATTAAAAACTACTATTACACAATAAAAGGTATATATATAAGTTACATAAAACCAAACGGATAAATATAATATTATGATTCTACACCTCGGAAATAGTATAAGGATGAGTTTAAAGGAAACAAAACATACGTGACATTTCGTGCTAGATAAATACTTGTCCCAGTAGACTCGCCGTTTGCAAACGAACCTTAGTCAGGGGTCCGGGATTGAAGTACCAGCAACAATGAGGGTCTTTGGCTTTTGTAATACTTTATTATGTGCCGGGAAAGATCCCCTGACAAAACTTTATTGGAACATCGAGTATGAATACTCAGTCGATATGAGACACTAGTTATAATGGAGTATCATTGTACCATTGAAGCCATGCATATGATCCATGTATTCAATATACTAGACTCAATTTTGCTAGTTTCACTACAGGTAATACGTAATATTACTTAATATTCTTAACATTACTTTGTAAAGATTCGCATTGAACGCTCTAATTATGTTGGTAGAATATATTTATTATCTTCTGAAATAAAGGTGCTTCAGTAAACATATACATATACTTTGCGCCCATTACTGAATCTTATATACCGTTTTATAACAATAATGAGTTTACTAATGACATTTCATATTTATATATATATGTGAAAATATTGTTGAAACTTGAACAAAACTTTATCGCTATGTAAAATATTTTATATGTAAAATAGTCATTTTTAAATGATTGAATTCAATACAATAAAGTTTCTTTTTAAGAGATAATCAGAAATATTAAATAGGAATTGTTTGCATGACTTTGATTGACTGATCAAAATTCTATTCAAAATAAAATTTAGTTATTTTGAATTATTATTATTATTCTGTGAAAAACTCATAATTCTCTATGTTAAGTATATATAGACAGAACACGGTTTACTTTGAAATACTTATTCTTAGCGACATGACAGAATAAATCTGAATACACAGTTTTAATAAATCTTGAAAGGTGTGCATGGCAACGATCCTCACAGTTCCTGTCTATCAAAATTATCTAAGAACTAATTTATGACTCACATGAATTATTTTTTGAGTGTAGTCATGGAGTTACTCGTGCGTAGCCAGTGAAGACAACCACGTGTAGCGATTAGATAGTTTTGTCGTTGTACTGAAGTATTTTATTGCAGGAGTCGAGACTAAGTGGCGCCTTCGAGAAACATCCACTTCATGGTTGTGCTGTTTGGACCACACAGATGGATTTTACATTTCTATAACTGATCGTCGTCTCATGCTAATTTCCGCTAAGAATTAAGAAAATGAGTGTAATGCAGTTATGTTTACATTAACCTTAAATAAATTATCTTTTAAATAAAAAAAAAAAAAAAAAACATAGCAATAGTAAGTTTTTAATTATTTTGTTTCTTTTTGACATTGGAAATGTCTTTTCGTTGGCTACAGTGTAGGCTCCGTTTTCACGAAAAAGTGCGATTCCCTTATATCTCAGAGAGTTGTGAAGGTATGATATTAAAAAAAGACTCAAAAGACGCATATTCACGAGAGCTGTAAGGCGTAAAAATAACTATTCGAGCTAGTCAAAAACGAAAAAAAGTATGGCCGAAATAGTGAAAAAAAAAATATTTTTTTCCGAATTTCAGATTTTGGCGCTCGATATTTTGGAAACGAAGAATATATGAAAAACTTGAGAAAAACTCTTCTGGACAATTTAGTCAGCTACAATTTGAGCCTAAAACAAAGATCGGGTTAAGGGTCAGCCCCGTAGCCTAACCTTTTTGAAAAAAGTCAGAACGACATTTTTCACATGACATTTATAACTTCACGTTTCGCAGAGTTCGTTATCGGTGTTTGTTGTAAATTATCGGGGTTACGAGGGTAACTTTTTTCGAATTCCATAGATTAATTTCCAATGTGCTCGATAGTCGTGTGAGGTACGAAATCTGTGAATTTTTTGTTTTATAATTTGAACAGTAAAATTAGACCCTAATATACGTGGTTATAGGATCTTGAGTGTCTATCTGATTGTCTCTGTATATGTTACATTGGAATTTGTTCAAATGTTAGTACGTAATGAGTTGAAATTTGGTGCTTTAACATTAACTAAGTAAAAGTCTGTTTGTTCTTGCTTTGAATATATATAAATGTTATTACTGTTAATGAAATGGATACCTTATCTATCCTTCATTACGTTATTTTTTTTTCGATACAAGAAGGCGAAAAATTAAGTATTTGGTAGGTACATAGACAACGTTTCAAGTTCTCACGATGGTTGTATAAGATATGTTAAATACTTATGTTATTTTGATTTCCTCTTGTAAATAAGAAAAGAAAGGATCTTGGAAGTAATTGTTTAGACCAAAATCACTAATGCTTAATCTTTTAAGTATTTTATCAATGTATACAATTTTTTCTTCTACTATAACATGTAATATCAAATAAAAGGGATTGTTCTGAAACGCAAATAATTATACAAATAACTTGTGTTGCTGTGGGTACTTGCAATAAATAAGAAACTTCTTGCTCTCAAAAAATCATCCAATAAGTTAAGATTACCCATTTAAATATAAAATCGATTCGTTTTTTTCGAGTGAGTAGTTACTGTTACTGTTAATTTAATACTTACTTACTTGCAAGTTGTGTGCAATAAATATATTGTATAACATGTCCACACTAGCTTTGTGAGTTAAATGACGTCACTAAATTTCTGAACTAAGTTTTTTTTTGTACTAAAACAGCGGTCGCTGAAACACAAAGCCCCCAAAAAACTAAACCTCTGTAACCATATAAATAAATAGACGCGGAAGGTGGAGGGGGTAAAGGAGGCAGTAGATGTTCTCACAATAATTTTATTCACTGGAAAGTAGGTATATGAAATATAAACTAATTATAATACACCAAATATCAAAATCCCATAGTGAAACTTATCTACTGAACCTTACTAACAGGTTAGACTGGGGGGGAAGTGCACTCCAATGAACACGAATTCATGCTTCCGATAAAAATATACTATGACAGTGACTAATCTGCTAGATGTTTTCATTCTTAATTCACTTCAATATTTTATAAAAATACGTTTCGTATAAGAATTGATGTATCGACAAATTGTTTACGTTGTGTCTAGTATAAAAGAAAACTTTTCCTTTAGTGTGCATGAATAAGAAAATTGTTTTAATTATATAATTTTAGAGACGAATTGGAAAATTTAATTTAATCGTATTTAATTGTAAATAAGCAGCTAGATCATTACAAGCTCATATTTTTTGATCTGCTCAAGCCCGGTATCTATGGATATGCAGATGATAGCACAGTAGCGAAGAGATAACTTCCAAAACCTCGGAGCAGCTGAAATGAAATAGACTCCGAAAGAGTGACCATGGTGGAACGTTTGAGTCTCACACTTCAGGCAGTGTCCGAATGGGGCGATGCCAATCTTGTGAGATTCAACGCAACAAAAACACAGACGTGTCTGTTCAGCCAAGAACAGTCCATTCACCTTGATTCCTACTTTTCCGAATGTGTCCTTGGGATGCACTGACCGTATCCAATTGTTGGGAGTTGCAGTTTCGTCGAACCTTGACTTTGGTTGGTACATCGAGTCTAAGGCTAAAGCGGCTGCAAGGAAACTGCGAGTCCTTGCGAAGCTGAGACAGTACTTCACACCAAATCAGATTTTAACCCTGTATAAAGCTCAGGTTTTACCATGTGTACAATAAAACCTGCGTTCTCACGTGTTTATTGTATTTCGCTTCAAATAACTAACATAAATCTTAATTTATTTTTTACTAGACAATTTTTTCAGCACCCCGCAGATAAACTCGCATTCTTTTTGGATTTGTTTTTATTTACTTCCAATTTTTACCACTAGCAGAATAAGCAAGGGAAATAAAAATTATAAAAATCCTTAAAATCACCTTACAGTCATCTATCGCCGTGTATGAACATCTATAATACTAGAAGCATAGCTAATGCATTGCCAGTCAAGAAAAAAGTTGTAAGGACACTTATTAACTAGGTCCCCAATTTGAAACGTGGAGGTTAAAAAGATATGGTTTATTGTAGCTCAACCCCTTTTCTGTAATTTAAGGCAATAAAATGGCAAATAGACGTGCCTTATAGTGTTTATCTTTAATACATACTTATTTCTTGGTACTTATTAAAATACATATTTAATAAACAAAACAAAATTTCGGCAAAATTATCATAAATGCGAGTAAATGAACTGATATGTGCTGAGTTTTACAGCAGCAATAATTCATAAGTCAGAGGCGTAATGTGCGTGAAATAGATTTTACACGCCTTCTCGCGGTTCTAGAAGAAATGTTTCAATTCAACGCGGCATGCAGGTATACATGCTCAAAGCGAAAGATAGATCGTTTCCATAAAATTATTCATTAGAATGACTTCACTGCATTGCTATTAAATTAGAATGTGATTAGGGTTAAAAAACAGAGCACGTCAGGAAATCGTGAATTAACCACGAGCTGACTGCGTTATGTGTAAGTGTAAAGTAATTTCTATTGAATAACAGATACATAAAAAAAACATATGTATTAAAACAACATTCTAGATTTTGCAAGAAGCAAAACCTTTTTTCATAAATTTTCGTTATCGCGTTCGGAATGGAATCGTACATTTCTTGCGACTTGCAATCACTTTCGATAATAACTCTTGTTAGTCCTAACACTGCCATAGCTCACTGGTGTAGAACGGTAAATTAGTCCGCCATACTGGATCGTGGTGTTTGAAATATAACTTGAAATGATATGAATATCAACGACGCACATTTAATCCCAGCAAATTATTTGCTGTTTAAATCCAGTTAATAATGCAGCTTTCTTTTTTAAGTAAGTATAATTAATACTAGTCGAAATTTACTATAAAAAATAATTGAAATTCGTGAGTACCCCTTTTATTTAAGATGAAATATAACATCATTAATAAGAGTAGGATGGATCACTGTTAAATATTGTAGATGTAAAATTTAATGGACGCGTAATACTTCTGAAGGCACTACAGTTGTTCAGCTTTGGATTGGTATCACCTAGGATACGGATATTATGTCTTGTTGGAAGCTTTGGGTGTTCAAAGACTAAGTTTTCACCAGTAATTCAACCTACAATGAAGCAGTTCTGTCGTAAGTTTCAAGCCTCTTGTTAATCTGTGTTCTGAATCATCTTTGTCTGTTTGTCTGTGCGTTTGTTAGTGGTAATTTCAGGAAGGCCTGAATGGATTTCGTTATAAGTTCACTAATGTCATGAAGTAAGCATCACTTAATATTTAAAGTTCATTTCATTGCGAGCTGTTCATAAACAAAATATATTAATTTATATATATTTTATTTTATTTATAGAATGAGAAAACCCAGTCCTAAAACAATGCATGTGCTATTTCTAAGCGTAAGGCGAAGGTCGTCTGAAGCAAAGCGAGGGTACTTTGCTAGTTGCAAATAAATATACGTGATAAATCAAAAACCTTTTAGTTTTATTTAAGTGATCCAAAAGTCTATGAATTGCCTTAATAATAATATTTCATTGAATAAACTGTTCTGGCGACGAAGCGTTGGCTTCGGAGCTATGAATAACCAGCCTTCACAAGCACGCAAACCGGCTACCCAATTAAAAACGTACTCTTTCCACGATTTTTAGCTTAGAATATTGTATAATAAGCCAATAAAATACCCCACTTAATGCCTGCGAAGCCCACTCGCTATGAAATATGCACTTCTCACCCTCATTATGGGCTGAGACCAAATTAAATGCATAGCCACCCACTACTTCACAGCCGGGTCGCACAAAATTGAAAGGCCTTCTTAGTACAGTTTTGTGTCATAAACTGATACTTTGCATTTGAGTTTATAAGCATACCAATATTCAAACTAGGATTATGTATATGACGGGTGGAATAAAAAAACACCAAAAGGTACCTCGAATGACTTAGCCAAAAACAAATACATATATGTTTAAAATATTAAGGTTTAACCGGCTATAAAACCGAACGCGGCAGACAGTGTCATTAACAACTGAGCTACAGGGTCATCACGACAAATAATTGTTCATTCATTACAATCCACAATTGTCCTAATGCTGATCGAGATTCCTCTTACAGGGTGACAGAGGTGAGGGACTTAGTCCATTTCGCTGGCGTCGTGCGGATTGGCGGACATTATTAAAAACTCTCAGGTATGCATAATGTTTTTCTTCATAATGTTTGACAATAGCCGACAAACTACTCGTAACAATCAAGTCATCTGATGAAAAGTGATTACTGTCGCCTATGGCCATTGGTAACTTCTGAGGATAGTGGAGGAAAGTTGATATTGCGAAACAGAAACGTAGCGAATCAAGATGGAAGTAGAAAAACCGATTATATCTGTCGACGTGTCTCCACACCACCACAGCTTACCCCTGATATAATGAGCGTACAATATCCATACTGTAGACATTTCCATCATAGAAATATGAATATCGTATCATAGCTGTAAGTTATGCAACTTCATAAGTACTGAAGGCAACAAGGACATTTTAAAATTGAAGAAGTATTTATTTCGCCTCGGCAATCACAAATGGGTCGAGACGGAAGCTTTTTGCTTTCTTCGCGGTGAAAATGGCCACTTATTCAAATTCTCACATTAATTCCTATGTTATAAACGGGATTCCTTGGCTTCATTCGAAGTTACACAAAGAAAAAATATCATATGTACATGTAAAATATAGATACGTCTTTAGGGTTACGCACATTAAGGAAAGGATCTAACAGGATCCGAAGGTCCGTACGACGATTCTCACTTTAAAACATTGTATCATAAGAATCGTACTTAATGGGTAGTTGGCTGAAATCATCACATTACTTACATATGTAAATAAATAGAAAACCATTAATAAAAACAACCTTCACCTATATTTATATATATACATGTGCACATGTACATACATTAATAGTTATATAAATACACATCAATAAATATGTTTAAAATCACATCATATCAATATCATTGCATGTATTATAATAATGGGAAACTTCAGGTATGTAAACTTTTTAACATCATTATTTTTATTGTAATACAAAATTTGTATTTAGTTACCATTATAACGTTCAGTTCTTTGTGTCCAAGTGTTAATGTAACACCTAGAATAGAAACAATGCATTATTAATTTTATAAATTAACCCCTCCTTTCAATCTAACTGTCAATTACTGTTGCTTAAAATACTACATTAGCTGTAACTTGATTTCTGCAATTCAGTAGACGAAGTTAGACGTATAACTTCCACCTATGAGATTGATCTATATCGTCGAATATCTTTCGCTTATGAAAGATAAATAAGTACCTTAATATATAAACACATACAAAAAAACGGATCGTGAACCGTTAAGGGAACGGTTGACAGACATTAAATCTTCAATCTCAGGAGTAACAATATCTTTGTGTTCATCTTTGAATAGGACAGTAGTACTATTATCAATATCCATTGCTATAACGTCCATTTATTGACGGGTGAAATCCACGCCTTGGTT
>DWPT01005566.1:0-12130 GCA_018251895.1 Agathymus mariae mariae
CACTTACGGCGCTTGATCTGGTGACCGATCGGCGTTTCATGACAGAGATCCCACAGGTCTTCATTGGAGATCTTTTCTGGACAGAAAATTCTAAGAATCTGTCGTAGGCATCGGTTTAAGCAAGTGTGTTATATTTAATTTAAAAACATTATATTAACAATTACTTAACAAAAATGTTTCGACAAGTTTATGGGCACAGTGTTTAGGAAATTCTGCATGCTTTAACAAGGGCGCCGATCTGTGATCCACCAAGGGTAGCACCTTTGAAAGATTGGCCCTTCGCAAAAAGCACTGATAAATCCCCTAAACAAACAGTTTTATGATTTATAATATTCGGTCTGTCATAAAATACTTGTAAAGTAGCTTTATATATTTTCATCTTAACAAGTAATCTGACATTACATCTAATAAGAAATTTTATAGCCAACAAGTAAGAGACGCGATTTTATCACAGAAAAAAAATTGAAATATACATGTTGCTAAGTTTATACGGATCAAAACATATTTTTTTTTTTATATTTCGTTTAATTTTTGAGAGCTTTTACAATATCGCAGCTGTATATCATAGACAGAATTTTCTGGACAGCCTGTGACATCGTGAACAAAGTTATCTATTTTAAATATATCGCGTTTTTTAGAGAATGACTGGTTGACGGTGAAATGTATTTTTAGAATATCGACGTTATGATGCGGGATATCTCTGTATTCGTTAACGGCGAGATAAAATTGTATTGGTAATTAAATTTACATTTGCCTCTGTCTTAGTTGTGTGAAAACATTACAATAGTAACAATACATTTGCGGCGAACTTGTTACACCATGTAGAAATAGTTTAAGTAGGTTTCATTATATAAATTTGTTTTAAATATACACGACTATTCTTAACACATGGAGCATACAAGGTGAGAAAACAAACCAAAAAGGCTTAAATCCCAAGAAATTATTTATTTATGTGTAGAATCAAATATAAAAAACACACTTTTCCTTCATCCAACTGAAGTGGGTATTTAGCGTAAAAACAACAGAAGAAAATAAAATTTCAGATTCTATGAGAGGGATTAAGTGCAAGTAAAAAAAATGTGACAAGATCATACAAATTAACGAGAAAACTCAATAACGTTGAATCAGGTTTGGTCAAATATTTAACTAGTCACCCAACATACGAAGCCGAAACTAGTCCAATACTTGCTCATATCAATGTTACTATTGTCAGGTCTCATGACCATCGACGTCAATGGCACCGATATGATAATCCTATAGTCCCACTCTGTAAATGCAATTACAATGTAATACCCAGATAGCGAACTGTATGCAGCCGATTTTCATTGTCGCTATTATAATAGCTCCCATTCACACTGTCTATTGAATATTTAGGTAGTACATGGTTATGTGACATATAATCTGCTGTAAGTTTTATTTTTTAAGTTCCGAAATCTGAAATAATAAAATTTTACAAAAGTACTCGCGTGACTTATTTTACGTATTTTTTTAGAATGTATTATAATTTGAGCACAAAACTGTTTCCGATGTCAAATGAAACAGTTTCTTATGACGCACACAAATATTTTTTTGATTCTTATATTTATACCTTAATCCTATTAAAATAATTGCACAGAAATACACATACTCAATAATAATGCATTCATAATAAAAATACAAATTACAACATTTTATCAACAGGTACTTTACAGAAAAGCTCATACAAAAATTCTATTTTAAAATTCTCACAGGAAATAGAAAATACTTTTAGGTACACTAAAAGTACACAAACTTATCCGTCTAAAGTCTGTTTTATTTTCAAGGTTTTCGATATCCGGCGATATTTCACGAAATGTCACAAATTTGTAACTACCTTGGAAAATTGTGCAAAAAAGCCATTTTCGTTACTATGAGCTACATACGGTTTTAAAACTAAAACTTCATGTCGATGATTGAATTGCAATGATTTTTATTGTAGTAGTTTTGTTGCTTTGCAACCGAGTACTTTTTTTTTATTCATAGTGACTCCTAGCTTTTCTTCTATTTATCCTACACAGTATAATCTAGTGTATATTGCCGTACACTAAAATTAATTAAAATAAGATGTTAAAAATCTTAAACCAGTGTGCACACATCCCAATCACGACCAGTGTTAATGCAACACAATGACTACACAGCACGGCGCGGCGGTTTCGCTCCACGTTTAAATCGAATATGCTCGTGTCGTGGACGCCTGAGATTTTATGAACATTACGATATTCGCTGGAATGTATTTTTCTATGCAGGGATTGTTTTATGAATACCTTTTTTGCGCATGATGTACATATAACGCAAATGTCATAACGTGAATTATGTAACGTGAATAATGTATGGACCGATGGATGGTAAATTATCATCGCAATTTTTGCTAATTATTTGAAGCAGCTAGCGAAATACGTTGAAAATCAATGGTTCGCGTTGTGAAATCAACTCTCAAATGACTTTTAAGTGTTTTGCAGTCTCGAAGAGTTTAAGCGAGTCTGATACTTCCATTGTGTCCTTCATTGCATCTGTGATGCCTGTAGGGTTATTAAAGTGGTGGTGACATAGAAAGGTAGGTAATTGACATAAAAATAAATATCTGCAGTTAACACGCAGTAGAAGTGAGAGTATTAGAAAACTAAGTTGCGAGAAAATGTGGCGAGAGCACTGTCAGACATGGGATTATACGGCTTATTTATGATAATAGTGGTACCTTTTTAAGCGGTATCTTTATTTCATTTTCATTTTAATGATAATAAAAACAATTACAGATACCAAACACGTGAATATACGTTGTATAATATATATAAGAATATACACATGTAAAACGCTTGGATCAAATTAAATATTAGACAGTGAAATATAAATACTATTGTCACTTTACCACGATTTTTCTTTTCGTTGTACTTGGACAATACGTAAACGAACAAAATTAAGCATACAAACCACGCTTGGTAGACAGGACTGGGGAGGCTACGAAACGCCACACAAAGAGGAAACTAAACTAAACTTCTATCTTGAGAGCTTGGCTTGGATTCAATGATAGAAACAGCTTCTTATACTCCAAAATTATTCTCGGATACTATTTACGAGCGTGACGAACATAGACCATAATGATATGGTTGGTAGAGACGATGTCGCAATGAGATATACGCGCGGTTAGGCTAGTAGTCAATTTTACTGAATACAAGCAACCGTTTGTTAACTGATAAGCAAAATATCGTTTATTATTTATGAGTGGCCCGCCTTTGCATCGCTTTGGAAAATTCCGCTTTGGAAGTTTAATGCGTTAAGTGTTATTGATATATTGTCTAATAGATAGACAAGAATTTCAAAAAAGACTTCAGTATTGATAATAAAGTCTTCCTATATTAAAATTTCTATAAAATAATAGATGTATAGATTAGGCTTCGTTACATATATATTATTGGTGAAAATTTCCCACAAATTTGTTCCCACAACTCCTGCAACATTATATTTAAACTAGTATTTTGTTGTTATCAATATATATATATATATATGTAGAATTTGTAAGCAAGCAATGGAAAAATTGACAGGATATCCGGATGAATAAACAAACAATAAAGAAAGGGATAGTTGAAAGAAAAAGGCAAGATGGCTATTTAGGTTGGGTACACGGAGCGTAAGGTGACAGACGTAGATATAAAACGATAAAAGAAGTTATTGAAAAAGGGTTTTATACATACATATATATATATATATAAATATCTAAAAGTTTTCAAGTTAAAACGTTTCAAATAAGACCATGTGCTAAAACAGGGGTTGATTTTTAGACCTCATCGACCCCCAACATCAATTTTCGTTTATGTCGACCCCTGGGAAACTCACACCCACACCATTTATTATAACTCGATAAGAACACACAGCCCAACATAACTAGTTCCCATGAGTATCGATAAATTTCCGATGTCCTTATTGTTTCCAAATGTTATTCATTATATATTTATGAGCGCGACGAACACAAGGAAAAGTTTTATAGCTCCCGAAACACTTAACTCGTACTGAAGTCCTTCGATTCGGAGAACAATGCAGCTTTACTGCGCTTTTATTGCAACTATATTATATAGCGTATTTACAGCTTTGAGCGCGTTTCCACTGCATTAATGCAGGTAACGTATGCCGTTAATGGTGCCGTTAACCGTGCAGTTAAGGTAAGACGTGTTATAAATAGGTTCAGTATTTTCATATAACGCAGAAATAATAGTTTGTCATATTGAGCACTATTTTTTAATTGATACGGAAATAATGCTAGTATGGAATTCATCTAATGTAGTCGAAAAGCATAGATTTCTGAATAAGGTTCCTCTTAAAAGCACCTTAACTCTATCAGGAGCCGAAGTAAAGCTGAAAAAGTACTGCATAAACCTACAGAAGCTGCATTAAACCACAGATTTATGTTTTTCGAGTGTGTTAGGTGAATTGCATATATATCACAATATAACGTCTATATTAAACACGTTGATAGTACCCTTTCTAACCACACAGATATCTAGCACGTATCAAGCATTTGTACCAGAATTAGTCTAGGGTGGACCTGGCAAAACAGAAGTTTTACAACATAATAAACTATTCATATATAACTAGTTAATATTTATAGATATACAATTTTATAAATATTTTGGGTTACAAAAATAGCGCTATTTAGATTTATGGGAATACTTTTAAAAGGTATAACTGCAGACTAGAATCATGTAAAAAAATGTGACGTGTCCAAAGCTACAAGTTTTTACTATTTAACATATGTCATTGGAATATGAGTACTATATCAGTTTCCAATACGTATTTTATTAATTATGCAAATAAATCATGCAAATTGTACTATTAATTAGATATTGGTAAAATGCCATGATATTGTGCATGGATCACCCCAATGGGTAACTAATTTTCACTTTCTGCATATCCAGTTCATATCTTATCTATTCCATTTCATTTTAATTCAACAATATGTTAGACAAAATTTGATAGAACGTTAAATTAGGGCAACAGTGCTTTTAATATTCCATTCTCAATGCAATGACTCGGAAGTTTTTCGTTGCACTAAAACCTAAATTTTCTTAGTACACAAATATTTAAAAAACAATATACCGAGTCTAAAGTAGGCATACAGGTTTTGCGGCGCTCACAAGCAATCTAGTTTCACTAATTAGACACACACCGTTTTTCACCGAAAGCAAACAGGCACTTTTTTTTAAACCCTGCATAGCTTATGTAATAACTCGACTGGCAATAGATTTTAATTATATATTTTATTATATATTTATGTGTGTGTAACATAAAGAACTCATAGGTTTGAGACAACTCCTCCTAACAACTTCCACTCTACCTACTCTACTCCACCTCTACTGTACTTAACGAAGCGTAATATAAGAGCAACCTTTTTTAACAAACCGAGGCTCAGCAACCTTCATTTCAAAAGTAATAACGAACGCATTATCTATTAGGATACTAAAACGAAACTTAATTCAAGGGGCACAAAATGTAAGCGTGTGTATGAGTCACAAAAGGGACAAGTCTCAAAGACTATCATACCCTGACAATGAAATATGACACTGATATTCATTGCGGCCGGAAAAAGCAGTAAGTAGTCTATTAAAATAATTACTAACACTACTACAATCACAACAGATAACAAATTGAAACATTTATCCTGTTTAAAATTCTTTGTAGAGATAAAATCGACAAATTATTTTTCGAATTAAGACCAGCAATGGACGTAAGTAGTTACCAGCTATAAAAACTAACAAATAATAACTTATAAACTTTCCGAAATATCCTAAAGCAATATTTATTAAAACTCAGTGTTCTAAATACCTATCTCCCATATAAAACGAAATGATTTCATACCTATGTTTCCCACAGAGATAGAACGCTGTTGTGCGATCGTAAGTGGTAGTAAGTATTCTAAGAGCTTCAAGTATGGCACGAGTGGAGCCTGATTTATAGCCCGTATTACCGTCGTTGTCATGTGAAACGGTACATCTTAGTAGTTTTATCATTTCTTCTATTGGACAAGTTAAAAAGCGGTTTTATTGGCCATATTTGAAGACAAACTTGTCCTCTACATAATATGTGTTGTTGGGTCGCTAATACTATAAAATTATTGAATTTACGCTTAAGGTTTATTTCGTCTATCAAGAATCAGTAACCGTTACGGTTTGATTTAATGAAGTATTATTGCAGTGGTCTAACTTCTGTTAGTGTCAGCTATTATGCCATTACGCTTGGCGTCTAATACTGCAACACACGTTTCGAAGTTACGTGCTATGCCCGTTCTTGAGTTGAGATCCACCTAATTTGCTTGTGATGCACAAGTTGATCAACTGAAATGAATAAAGCAAGAATTCCCCGTTGGATCTTTTTTTAAATAGAAAACCGTTTATTTATTTAGCTATTTTGTTAATACACACATATGACATGATAGTTTTTGCTTCTATTTCCGTTTCAAAAGGGTATATCGTATTAGTCTCCGTAATCCTTAATTTACACACACAAACACAAGTATTATACACTCACAGGAAATTAAATTAAAAAGAAACATAAAATGCTCATAAAATGAGGTCTACTGCTAAACAACAGACTCCTACATCAATTATATTTCTGTGAGGTAGTCAAGTTATTTACCTACCACAACATGTTTTAACTTATATATTTCAGGTGTGCTTATTGATAATTGGGGTTAGCGCTTCCTTATTCGGCGTTAATGATAACAATAATAGAGTAACATTCTCATTACACATCGTATGGTGATTCACACAAGGATGGACACAATAACAAACATTCATCTGTCACATAAATGTTTTCCCCAGTTAGGAATCGACCTCGCTCGACAGGAAGGGTCACTACCCCCGGCGCCACCAATGATGCATAAATGTCAGTGCAGATGTGGGGGTCAGCTTCGGAAACATGAAGTTAGCCGATGCCCATTACGTATCTTGAAGTATTCTAACAAGTTTTAGTTGACAGCTTGTTTGCTTTGTACCACCCTTTGCATAAATAGTTAACTCAAAACGTTACAAAATGAAATAGGAAACGTGACTTTAAAAATGTTTAAAATATCGTGAACAAATGTTTAACAACCTACAACATCCTATTCCTGAATATTCCAGTGTCAGTAAACATTTCCGCGCTATTCACGTTTCTGGCAATAGTTTCCCGAGTAATATGAACATGAATCTACATATATCAAGTTATTAACGGAAAACATTGCATCTTAGAAATCTATTTCATCGTGTTTTTTCAATGTATTGATTTCTATTCTTATGAAAAAACTGCGAAAGAAACTATTGAACACATCTTTTAAATCGTCACAATGACTAATGAAGTACGAATATGTTTTAGCGCGAAATCCATTGCAGCAGTAATATTTGAAGGCATTCTTGTCATTAACATTTTATTCATTACCTTATATAATATAGCATGGTCATGGCAGCCCACGACGATTTGTAAACTATACAATAGTTCTATTTGAAGTGAGTCAAGCACGCGTTGCTAAGTGCGATGATTGATACCTTAAGAATTAAATAATTCGTTAGTATTAGATGTATTTCAAGGGCGGGTTTAAAAAAGGTATCCCGAATAGTATTCTATCCCCAATAGTACTAAACTATGAAGGCTATTGATAAAACTATTAAAAACACATCTGGAGCTGGGAATTAAGTTGAAGAGAGCTAATTTAATAATATTCTCTATGTAAAATCTAGAATCTAAATGCTAAAAGACAGAAAACCTTACCACTCTTGTCATTATTGTTTTACGTATAACTTTTTGCCTGTTAGTCCCCTCTCAAGAGTTGGGTAAGTTTAGGCTACTTTTAATTACAAAAAAAAAACAAACCCCACGGAACGGAGTTAAGTCGCCAAATTGGACGTCGCGTAAAATCCTTACCATATCTCAAATCCTGCCATGCGTCTCAATTCTAAACTTTATCCTGTTACTACTTATATGAAAATTCTATATCCCGGAATATATGCGCGACTGGCAACTGAGAGTAACGTATGGAGATAGAAGGACCCTTCCCTTCCTGCGACCTCATAAAATGAGGCTACCACTACACTCACTTACTTTTGTTTATTAATCGGTGACTTAATAGTGTATCACAGACATTCATGCCGTTTATCAATTTCATATTTTTTTTATGTCGCTCAAATTCTCGCTCTGTATGTCATTTTGTATATCTATTCATACACGCATCTATCTTGTGCTACAAGAGAGGCGCCACATCAGCATTACGCCGGGTCCCTGTATATATTACGAATTCAATTAACTAAAAAACTTAGTCTCCTATGACAACAACTTGCTCTGAATATTTAACACAAAGTAATCCTTTTAATTTAAAAGTAATTAATTACCCGTGCCAGATTTCTTTATAGCTTTAAGCCTGCTTAGTTTCAAAAATTGTCACAGAGAATAGATTTTTTCAATACAAAGTTCTAAATTTTTTATATTCCACAATAATTCATCCTTGTAAATTACACTCAATCTACAAAACCATCCAGCCATCTTTACGATTCTATTTTTTATTTCTTCGTCAGCTGAGTCAAAGCAATGTCCTCAAATGTTTTCATATCTGACACCAATTTATATTTTATTGAAAGAAAGCCGGAATGTTTTATTAAATTTTGCATTTTTTTTCCTTGAAACTCGTTTTATTTTATTCAAGGAATTGAAAACAGACAATGCTCTATTTTACGTCCGACATGAAGTACGTGAACGATGAGATGTTAGCTCATCAAAATTAACATCCTATTATAGACATAATAACTTTACTTACTTAACATTAGCCACTGCAATCCCATTATATCTGTATCACAAACATTTTAATTTGCATAAAAGAAGAGAATTATTATCTCACGTTAGCGAGATTTCGCGACCATATCTACTGCAAGGTCGCCGCAAATGGAACACCAAACCGCCATCTATGACGGGTCTTGATGCACAATAAAAGGAGCGACATACATTTAAACCTGAAATTATAAGTCATTATAAGTCACATAAATAAATATAATTGAACATAAACGTAACAATGATTGTCAAAAAATCAAAATGTACCTTGGACGCACACACATTACATTGAAACTAGACATAAAATATTAAATAATTAAAAATGAAAATAAGATAAAATAGATCTAAAATATAAAATAAAATAAATCGTTTGGAATATTATTTCGAAATTTAATTATATTGTTAAACAATAAATCAACGTTTGATGATTGATTATGATAATCTGACCCTGTTCTGTCCCCATGGGAGTTGTGAACACTGCTGTAACTCCTCGTGCAGCTGTTTAATGGAGAATAATGGCTTAAGCGTTGTCATCATAATTATGCATCTTGCTTGCTTCAGTACGACAGTTTTCAGTTATAGCATTATTAAATACGTAATTCATTATTATTATATACCTCACTGCAAGGTTTTAGTCGTGTTTCAACATTCGCTTCGTGTAAAACAAGTGTCTTTTAAAGCGTGATGTAACGAGTTCAGAAATAGGTTCGTTCATTCTTTCAAACCTTACGATTCCATTGGTCTCGGAAATTTATTTCTCTCCGTTATAACATACAATACGTCGCGTTACGAGACGAAATGAATGTAGTTTGTGGTGAGGTTGGCTATACGGAAAAATGAATCAATGACTTCGTATGTCATAAGCGAGTCAAAACTTTAGGTACAGTTTGGACAGAATATCAACACAGGAAGTTTATAAAAGTTAATATAGTTTATGCTGCGTAGCGGTATTTTTTTTTTTTATATTTATCGAAGTTATCCTTAAGGTGTACGGAGTTCGTGCTCTTGTTAGTTAAACTTTGTTAAGCAATTAAAAAAACAATAATGTATACACACTCACACTCCCGCACTAGGATACGTTGTGTTGCCGGAGGCATACACAAATATGACATTACAAACATCAATGACCCGAGAACAAACATTCATCTAAGACATAAATGCTCTGGCCAGGAATCGAACTCGGGACTCCGCGCTCGGTAGGCAATGTCACTACCGACTGGGCTATGGAGTCATAGATGAACAGTAAACCATTGAAAACGCGTTAACAGCCACAAAGGAAACGAAGAACCCGGTTGTTAAGTGGTGGAGTTACTTATATAACACGATATTATCCTACATAATAATATAATACAATATGGTACTGACAAATACTTCAGAAACGCACACACGTTTATAAAAAGGGCTTTCAGTTAGCCAGATAAGTAAACAAACTTACAGCCATGGCAATTATAACTTCACTGTATCCAATGAAGTGGCACAGTGGGCGTTATGCCAGGAGTAGTTTTACCAGCCGATCTCTATAAAAACAAAAATTTCAGAGGCGGAATAGACAGAAGGTAAATTATAGAAAGTATATTTGAATATATGTATTCCATAAAACATAGCTCGCAGTCGTTATATAATGCCCAGATATCATAAAGATATTGAATATAACTGGAATACTTGATAAAATAAATTTATCTACAAATACGAGTAGGTATTTAGTTAAAAACCAAATTTGCTATTCTCAATCTGTCTGTTCTTAAACTGAAATATATATAAGTGTCTACGCAACAGACTTTCAAATAATATTTCTTTCGTCAAGTTTATATTTTATCTACGTATGAAGTTAATACATTTATGTAAATTCTATTATTATTCCATTATGTAAAAATATATATATATACTCCCTAATTCCATCGGGAATAATGTCGTGGTTAAGAGATTACTTTCCGCATATTTTCATCATTCAAAATTATATCGTGTAAGTTATAAAAGTTTAAAAACACATCTCACTAAGGAAATCCAAAACGAAACTATAAATCTTAGTATAAAAGGATATTCAACAAGCGACGTAAAACGCGGACCGGGTCCTTATACTACACGTCTGTTACGAAGTGAGCGCCAGGAACTTCACATTTGAGACATAAACCTCTTCGAAACGAGAGAGGATTGCACGTAAGCTTTCTAAACAAGTTTCAGATGTCTAAGCGGTCGAGTATTCCTTGCCACAGGATTGTCATGAATTATTTAAAAAAAAACTTATTTTTGTAAACAACGCAAACGAAAAGACGAACCACCTAACGGTAAGGTTCGGTGCCCGGGATGGATGGTATTTAAAAATATAAAGCTTTGCTAGCCAAGAAGGAAGCTTAGGATTCGCCTGTTATTGGCTCTCCGGTCCAGCACTCATGGTTGATTTTTGGAGGATAATAATATAATCGTGTCATGACTGAACTTGTACACTGAAATACCATATCTTTGATTTGAAATATCTGGTGTTTGTTTTGAATTTTCAAATTCAAAATTATTTCAATATACCTACAAAATTTCAGTTTTCAAATTGGTTATGCATTCGAATTACGAAAAATCGTTCGATTTTATTCTGATATCGCATGCTTTCGATTAAAAAAGTTGAAGTCTCGAGTTATTTCCAAATATGAATATGGACGCGGAATTGGCTCAAAACAACAATTATGTATTAGGAGCAGCATTCGGTAATGACTGTTTTCGGTTTCAACGTTTCCGTTTCGCGAATTTTAATTCCAGAACAATCCATGTCAAAACTTCCAAATTGATAAAGATGAACGTAGTAGAAACGTACTCATTACAAACCACGGTGTAAGTAAAAAACCGACCTTTTTCAAATCCTCATTCAAAATATCTGTTATGGCAAGAGTTTAAGGGATCTGTAGCGGTATTACTGGCATAAGCTCCTTGAAATAATGTTAGCTTCACTATTGTTCCTTGAAAACTTTATATGCACAATTATTGTAGACGGGTATCATCGACATATATAAACAATCAAGGTAGTAGAAGCAAAAATAACGCGCATAAGTATGTTGTGTATTTATAAAATACCTAAATGGTTTAAATTTTTTGAACCAAGATTGAGAACCACTTTTAAGAATTCGCTGAGACTCGCTCCCCAAACTGTTTGCTAAACAATCAATTAACTTCCTGTATAATGGCGGACGTACATGAATATAAATAATTTTTTTTAAATATATCACATTTCGTTTTCGACACAGAACAACGATTTTATAGGTAAGGAGCTGTATAAACTATCGTTAAAATATCGCTGTAAAATAAATCGTTTTTTGATATCATAAAAATATAAAAAACGAAG
>DWPT01005567.1:0-12130 GCA_018251895.1 Agathymus mariae mariae
ATAAAAATTTATCACCACTTAGTGTTTGTTGAAAGAAAAATATAGTGAGTAAACTTGCTCATATCAAATTTTACAAAATACCAACCAAAGCTTGTGATGTCGGCCAATCCTCACATAGTAAGCGTGAACTATCACTCCTATTTATGCCTTACAACGTGATGGATCCAATACCAGCAATGTAACAATAATCACTCGTAGAAAATAACTTACGTACTTATAAGGTCTACTTATAAGATTTGTTCGTGCCTAATCGACGAACGACGTCGAAAGAAGAAATCCACCGAAAGCAATCAGCCATTTGGAAAAAGATATTCACGAAATGTCTTTGAGCTGACATTTTTTTTTTTTTACTTTGTTTTGTAAACTTTCGAGGAGAACAATATTTAGAAGGAATCTACGAATTTAATTTTTTACTCCCAATAACACAATCAGCTTAATAGTTCGACACTTTTATATAGCTTATTTTGTAATGCCAACTTCTCGTCAGATCAACTGATCTCCCTCAACTTGCGCCACCGTGACTGATGTCCTACAGTTTCATCAGGTCTTGGCTTAAACGCTGAAAGTAAAGTCAGATGCCTTTGTAAAACAAGAACTTCCGACACCTCATTATCCTCCTCACAAAGCAAACAAAACCCGCAAACTACTAACAGCTTTTAAGTTACAAACAACTGCGTTGCCCGGAATCCGTAACGGCGTGTAATAAGTTGCAGGGATTGGAAATGAAGCTTACTTACAAATCAATCCAGCAGCGACCGTATGTGTGAGCACCAGTATGGGGTAGAAGTACAAAGCACAGTAGATTGCTTTCTTCCCAGAACTGAAGCCTTGCCACATCAGTACCCAGGGCCTCAAGGTAATTGTTAGCAGCAGGCTGAATGCGTAGATCAGAAGTACTATAGTGTATCTGGAAAAATTTTTTTTTACTTACAGAATAAATAAATAACATTGCAATTGACTATCATTAGGGTTCTCTGTTGTAAGCATAGACACAAACAAAAAACAACGACAAACATCTACCATTTCTCATTTCATCATAAATGCCAAAGCAATTGTTACATGTTCATGGCCAAACTGCTGGGTGAATTATGATAAAACTCAATATAGAAATAGTTTGAGGTCTGGGAAAGTCATAGGCCATAGACTACATTTGTTTTAAATTGTTCCTTCGTCGCTTTTATGAAATTTTGAATGAATTGCCCTCAATTAATTGAATGAAGTACCTGCGCACACAGTAATGATTTTTTAGTTACATACTGGCTATCTACTAACCTTCAATCGACCATAAAATGTTTTTACCTGTTACGATTAGTGTCAAACAGCCAGTAATATGTTGTTTTCTTGCTTGAATCTCCATTAGTATTGCGTCTGTGATGCCTTCGTTGTTGAGGACTTACATGATCAGTGGATATACACAATATACTAATATATATATATATATATGAAGGTTAGATCATCATCATTTACCCTTTATCTATATATGAATATTCAGTGTCATAAAAATTAATCCCCATCTGATCTCACTGACCCACTACTACCTATCCTTCTCAAAGTTATCTACAGATTGTCCAGAGAATAGTGCACACTATGTCGGCCAGTTCATGGTCACAGACATAGATATGGTACCACAACAAAATTAATATATGTATGTACTATGTATGTAATGCATTCAAATCATACTTACAATGGATACACAGCCTCTTGTGTACAATGCAATGTTTCCTTGTAATCCGGCTGTGGGTTATGAAGCAGTGTGTACCAATCTGACAGAGCTTTAGGTGAGCACACATAGAGAGCAAGAGTGCCTGTCGGGGGCAGAACAAGTAGTGCTACTACTGTGCCTATTGCTATCTCGAGGAATGCGCAAAAATGTTGTGCTAATATTCCTTTTTTACTGCAATACAAAATGTTAGTCCATCTGAGTAATCATTCAAAGTTTTGGCCATTGGTATGTTTTACAATTTTTAACATAAAACCTTACATGTTTAATTAGTATGCTCATTTAAAGCCATACTTAAAATATGACATTATAGACATGACCATAGAAAAAAGTTCATGCTGTCTTCACAAATAAATCATATCCTCAGTTTGATGAAAATAAAACTACTTTAGCCCAAGCATGACATGTGCAATGCCACCTTACATATACTGAGTTACCCTTAATGTTAAAAGTCACCTAACATTATCCAAACTAATATAGAGCATATATATATATCTTGATACACCAGATTCCTCATGTTACAAATGTGAAATTAATAATGTTGGTTATCATTATTGTGTTTACTCATAAGCCAAAGTTCATAAATTAGTCCATAGATTAATATGTAGTTAGTCATAAAGTAATAATCTAGACAACAAGTGTTCTTATTCACTTAAACTTGCACACAAAACTACATAATTTTATTTTTTGATTCAGTAATCATCAACACAACTTATATTGATGCTGGGCATAAACACCATGTTAGCAAAGTGCAGATTAGAATACTTCATACACTTTTGAATTAATATCACAGAGAATTTCAAATATGCAGGTCTCCTAAGAATGTTTTTCTTCACCAATGAAAGCAATAATAAATTTGATCTCTGATATACACAAAATTTGAACTACATGCAGGATTCAAACTGGAGACACTTATATGACAAATCAAACTTTAACTCTCACTATTTGGTACAGTAATAACACAATATATTTACTAATTCAAGTATAAATATTTAGTGATCACAAATTATAATCACACAAAAATTTCAACCGATAGCAGGATGCATACTACAAAGTGGAAGATAAAGAGATCCTTACCCTTTTCCAACTGTAACCATGTCAATAAAAAACCAATGAAGCACAAGCGGCAATAGAACCATAAAACCCAAGTACTGCCAATCGTACAGAGTAGGTTTTTCTGTACATGGCATACAATAACTGGTATCATTTGTACGGAACCCCCGTGGGCAAGCACCACAGTCACTCCATGAACCACCTTCCAGCTCCGTTCGACCACAGTACAAACCAGGGCACGTCTTTACAACTGACATATTGGTTTAAGAATACACTACCACATTTTGCTCACTCTATTGGATAGCCCGTTCTATTAATAAATGAATAAAAGTAGGTTTTTAAAGGATGTTATTTTCTTATTGTTACTCCAGTCGCTTGGTAATCCTGCTCTATCATTTATTTTTTCTGTTTAGGTTTGGAAAATATTACAGTGACTTGGCTTTAGTTTTGAGATTGAAATATATTGGATGAAGATACCCGGCAACATAGAAATTATAAAAATATTAATGGTTCACAACAGAATTTTTTAAAAATATGTTAACCATATCAGAACACGTATGGAGTAACTATGACAATTTGTCAATGTCCACTGTCTTATTGACATTCTCAAATGACAGCATAACATACATTCGACATTGTTCAACGATCGGAAATTTCAACTCTTAACTAGTGTACATTAATTACATATAATAATCAGTTTTACCTTTAATATTCACTAGTATAATTAGCATCAAATTGAACGTATATGAATATATTTCCATTAATTGGTTTGATTTCTTATTATTACCAAACACCTTCCTAGTTAAAAAATAACTTAATGAACTTTACTTTTACGGCCGATACGGCTTAATTATTTTATAGTAAAGTTATATTCAATATAGCTTAGATGCCAAAATATTAGATACAAATACTTGTAATTGGGTACCCAATTTTTTGTGTTGTGTAAGTACCTAATTTTTATATCTAAAAATAAATATACTGTCCGTCTAGTCAAAATAAAACTATAAAATAGGTTCAGTATTGAAATTAACTTCTTGCCACGGAAACATTTAAAAAAAGGAATATTTGAAATAACAGTAATATTGATATTTCGCCTGGCAATCCAGTCATAGAGGTATTATAAATAGAGCACGAAAGCCAGGCTTCCAACTGTCCTTCAGTTAAAAAGAGAGAGAAGATTGCGGTACCTTCTTTGTCTCTCTTCTCGCGCATGTGCAATTAGCGAGAAAAGTGAGCATAATAGAACGGTTCTTTAATGCGCATGCGTACTAAATAAGATAAGATAGAGATCTTATTTCTCTTTCTAACCATCAGACGTTTCCGCTTACAGGCAGCCGTATGTCTCTCCTACTCTATGTATGTATATATATATATATATATATATATACACCTCTATGACTCCAGTGTATCGTGTGTCTTACGAGAAAATAAAAAAAAATCCGTGAGTAAAGCCCGTTTAAAATATTTACTAATAATCTCATCACGCAAATTCAACATTCGAAAAGGAATTCACACTCGCCGAAGATTAGCGGCGAATCCATCCACACGGTTTTTAATGAAATCATAGTCTTAATTATTACTCTGACAAGGTAATTTCTGACAATAGCTAAAGTCACAAGATAAAGAAGAAACTTAAAAGCAAAAATTAAAAAAAGTTTTATTATTTCATAACAATTATAATGAACAATAAATTATTAAGAAATATATTTGTCACAAAATAATAGTAACTACTAAGTTCTTCTCATAAAAAAGAGATTTAAATAAAATAAGAAAAATTCAATGTAAATTTTTCAATTTACAATGCTTTGAACTTTCCTTCCTGCTCATATATTTTTTTAAAGAAACGTCTACGAAGACGTCTTACAATAAAACGTAAAATGTAAAACGTAATAATAAGAACAGTAATAACCATTGCTAACAAGATGCCGATAACATCAAGCATGTAGTATTTAACAAAAGTAATGTCAACTCGAGAAGATCGCAGATATCGTGCTCCCCCATTGCGTAGAACGTACTCTGTCCACTGAACTGCATTCTCAGGACCGGACAGAACAGGTTCCACTACCACGCTCTTCAGTTTAGATATTGCCTTTTTATAACTGGAAAATAAAGCATATACTTACAATTCGTACATAAAGCCTAGTTTTTGTATTAAGATGTAAGCAGAAAGTGCACGTGTAGTTCACCTATTAACTAGCTGACGCAGCACATGTACATCATAATTCATCATCATAACATAATTATTCCACTGCTGGACACGGAACTGCTCCCACAATGTGAAGGACAAAGGCCATAGTCCACCAAGTTATCCAAGCTTGAATTAGCAAACGTCTTTGAGAACATTCAGATTTAACTCCTCCTTCCTTAAGTTTTCCTCACAATGTTTTTTTAGTGCCGCAAGAGCGGTTTAACTGCTCAACATGCAAGCAACGTCGCGCGACCGAGGTTGTCTTGGACTCCAAGGAGGATGGAACTTCTGAAGCCTCAAAATTTTTGACAGAATTAACGGATTTTGTTGTTGGTCTACACACGAACCAAACTGTACGAAGGTTCCTTTAGCGATTAGCAGGCGCTCCATTGGGCATGCTTACCTTTCATTTTCCACGACAGACTTAACAACAGATTTAACCATCTCCTTATCTAAGTAATATAAATCCAATATTTCTCCAGCGCCGTATTTGGTAATTTCTGCTATAAACGGTTTTCTGGACCTGATTATTGGCAGACCTATTATTGGGACTTCATAAAACAGGGCCTCTTCTAAAGATCGTGCCCCACCGTGGGTGATGAATGCTTTTATGTTAGGATGCGCTGTAAAAGACATTTTTTTTTAATCAAATTTTAGTGTAACTGAATAACAACTGGGATCGATTAGTGCCTTTTGAAGAACAAATTATACTGCAAGAAGTCTTGGAGATAAAACTAAAATATTACTTACCTAATACTTGCTGTTGAGGGAACCAAGCTCGTGTAAAAACATTATCAGACTTTTTTATCATAGTAATATTTGCAATCTTCCACAGCACTGTGAAGGGAAGTTCGCGGAATGCGTCCGTTAAAGTTTGCAGCACATATGGAGATAAATGTTCTGACTCTTGAATTGCTCCCAAACTGAAGTATACTGCTCCTTTGGATGCAGAATCGAGCAACGCTTGTAGATCCTGAAAAGAGTATTCCCAATAGTGATAAGACATCTTTAAAAAAATACTTCAAAAACTCGTGTAGCTACTGCTAAACAAACGTACCTATATAGAAAAATCTTACCTCTGGCAACAGGTATCCTGGCCTAATATGCATTCTATCAACGTATGCAATCGCTGGTACAGTTGGTCTATTTCCAATCAAAGCAGGATTACTGGCAATAAACAATATATCTATGTCGTGTTCAATTTCTTGAAGATCTTTCTTGAAATTAAATATCTTTTTAGCCACAGCTTCACAGGCAGGTAAATAATTATTATAATATTCATATCTCGTCTGGAAGTGACGATAGATTTCCACAATTTTTTGCCAACGAGTTATATTCCTATAGTTCAGCGTATTAACATCTGGATACAATATGGGATGTATTGGTGTTCCCTTTGATTCGTATTGATGTATTTTTCCACTCGATGCCGTTATAGAAATGTGAGGCACTTTGTATTTTTCGGCAACTGCATATAGAATTGGCACATCTGCTTCTGTTATAACCAAATCAAATTTAACATTGGGATTGATAAACAAAGCTGTCATTTGCTTAGATTTTAGTTGGGCAGCTGCTAATTTGATCGAGAAGTCATTTAAAGCTCTCATGCGTGGATAAAAATCGTCGGTGTCCGTTATTAGTTTTCTGTATTCTTCCCAAAACAGCATAGAGTCTTCAGCAACGTTCATTTCTACTATTCTATCAAGATCTGGATACTCAAATTGTCCGGGATAAGGTGTCATTACGACCACATTATGGCCTCTTTGAGTAAGGAGTGATACATATCCTCGAAATACCAAATGATCAGAGAATGATAAAGATGAAAATAATGCTAATATAGATGCACTTTCTACTGTAGCACATAGAAATAATAATGAAAGCACTAAACTAAATACGTTGAGAGACATTGTTCAATTGTACACTACAAGTGACTAGTCGCTACTAGTACGGTGGGTAGAAAGACTGACTTCGAGTGGATTCAGCAATCATTGCAGCAACTGTGTCAATATTAAAAACCAACAAATTGTTCAAAATGGTCACAAGGTCAACAAAATATCCATTATGTGGTAGGTACCTATGGCATTTTATAATAATAGTACCTATTCAGAATGTATTTAATCGAACCATACAAACAAGTCTAGTAAGATCGGCTTTTTCTGAAGTTGAATTTGGTGTCGTTGATTTAACTAGATTTAAAGCTGGATTTTAGATTGAAATACCTACTCGAGTCGATGTTTCCATCCCATCACAGTGGATGACTTCAAGTCGAAAGTGAATACGTTTTTTTCTAAATTAATACGCTTTACCATCTAAGGCTAACATCGTCAGGTAACTCGTTTACTCGTTGGTCGACGTGATACAAAAAATTGTATTATAATATTTTTAAAATCGGTATCAGTTTTTTAATAGCCAAGCAGCAATAAACTCAATGTTTCAACGGCCGACAGACAGGCAGAGAATAGATCTAGATTCAACACTTCACGCTCTCCATTTTTCAATTTTATGTAGCTACTTACATAGTAGAAATTAATCATTAGTTCCTTCACTAAAAGAAAATATCTTAGTGATTGTCGGTAGTTCCATAGAGTAAATGTAACACGAATGTAGTAAAATACATACTTTCTTTGCATTTTTTACAGACACCTGTTGCTAAGCAACCCATAAACTAAACAACAAATGCATAGAATGTCATTATCACTTCATTTAGAAAAACTGATTTTCCGAATGTGGCTAAAATAAAATAATACAGGTATTACTTCAATGGATAGCAAAGTTTCAAACTACTCGGTAGTTGGGCGAATAGGTGAAGGAGCTCATGGACTTGTTTTCAAAGCCCGTCATCTACCCACGGGGCGAGAGGTGGCCCTAAAGAAAATCCTTATTAAAAACATTGAAGATGGAATCCCTATAAACGTGATGAGAGAAATTAAAGCACTGCAACTTCTCCGCTGTAAATATGTATGTGAGCAAGTTTAAAATAATATACACTTTAGTTAACTAGCAGCGACATACGTTTGTAGATTTTATTAGGAACATAGATTTAATATTATAAATAGAACCTGGATTAAAGATATTCAAGAGCCATCTCACTCTCTTTTATCATAATTTACGAAATGTTAGACCATATTTTTGAAAAATAATTATTATGTACTTTCGATCTTAGATTTCAAGTACTATCCAGTTCTTGCTTAATAATGGAATAAAATCGGCAAACATCCTTTTGTTGATTTATTATACAAATCTAATGTAGTATTCGATAGAAGGGATAGGATAAAGAGGTAAAGATTACTTTTTAGACACAATACTTAGAGTAGCCGTTCATACAAAATCTACTGCTCACTCGGCGGTATTTAATGCCATACTCATAAAACTGAGTGACAGGTAGGCTACATTTTTTTGAGTATACCTACAATGCAACCTTATTACCTACCTAATATACCTTTGGCCGCATTGGAGCGGCCGAGAATACCGGCCCCAATCCTATGCCGGCAGAACAGGGTGCCTTAAGAGGTGGCAGAAGACAGCCTGCTTGGTGGTAGGGCTTCGCGTAAGGATTATATTGATATACAATATTATTCTTAAATCATTAATATTATTACTGGTATTATTATCTTTCCGTAAAGTCTGCGTGACTAGCTACCACCTAGCCAAACGACTCGTCGTGTTCCGGCTCGATACTCGAGAACCGGTATTTTTTTTTTATTTCTCATCGGTGATACCTTTGGCGTTGCTTGTCTCCATGGGCGGCGTTGAAAAAAAAACAGCGTACTTATAAGAGTATTTGGTAAAAAATTATAGTTAGGCGCTGTCTATTGCTACTAGGTAATAATTAAAGTCTGTGGACCAACACTAGCTGACAATGTATTACTTCTTCACGCCATATCCGTTCCACTGCTGGACTTTGTTCTACTAGTTCTAGAACCTAGTTCTGTTCTAGAATAAAAGAAGTTTAGGCTGTCGAGTTCCTTACGCTGGTATAAGTTGGTCAAGATGGTTAACTGCTGACACCACTAAATAATTTCCATCATGGAAAATTCCTCTTGCACAGCTTTTTTTTATTTACCAGGGTAAGTAATATTAGAATTAATTTAAAATACACACAAAAAAATCAAATACGCGTGTATTACGTATACTGGTGGGGAAATAGACTTGAGTGACAGGATCCATTGTCATTCAACAGAGAGATAGACCAAATTTTGTAGATCGTACATATATTGGATAATTATCTTTCTTTTTTAGGTAATCAAACTGTACGACATGTTCCCGCGTGGTATGAGCTTGGTACTGGTACTGGAATACATGTGTTCAGGCTTATGGGAAATGCTTCACCATAATCAACAGGACCTCACATTGCCGCGGGTCAAGACTTACGCGCAAATGTTGTTAAAAGGCACACGATACATGCACGCACATTACGTTATGCACAGGGTAATGAATAAATAGGTATAGCTGACACTAATCCTTGTTACATGCGATGATCAATCTTACGACAGTTAAAATTTATTGAGCCATTAAATCATTTGTTTAGAACTATCGTAAAGAATTCTCATTCCTCAATTTTAACATCATTACCTAAATATAAAGCTGGCCATATTTGAGATTCAAGATTGAAACCTTGTTTTTTTTTTTTAATATGACATATGATGAAAGTAAACGAACTATAAAAATGTTAGGTTATTAAATAAAGAAAATAATGAAGTATTGAAAAGGTGTCTTCCACAACCAACTCTTTGCACGTCCTGCTTTTACCAATCACTAAGAGTGAGCGAAGTCTGTGTGTACTTCGGATGGATTGCGGATAGATTAGCCATGTCTAAACTCTTCAGTGCGAGATAATCAGAGCACAACAATGTTACTATATACATACACAATATAAAGAGAGAGTGCGAATTTCGTGAGTTTGTGTATATGCAGAGGGTAATCTCCATAACCAAATTCAAAGTTCTCTCATTATTTGTAAGGTGATATTCGGGATGAACGTAAGCTACATATCATTGAAAATTAAGCACTGATCATTACATCATTTACAGGATCTAAAACCGGCAAATCTCCTAATAAATCACGACGGTATATTGAAGATAGCCGATTTGGGTCTCGCGCGCCTGTACTGGCCCGACGGCGGCAGACCCTATTCACACCAAGTAGCTACACGGTTAGCAAATTTATAATCTAGTAGGATATATGTTAAAAATTTACTGACAAGATGAAAGTCTATTTTTTATATTAACAGATGGTATCGAGCACCTGAACTTTTATATGGTGCAAGATATTACACGGAGAAAGTTGACCTATGGTCGGTGGGTTGTATTATTGCGGAAATGATTACGAAGCAACCGTTGTTTGCTGTGAGTATTCTTTACCTATTACGGAAGTAGTAACTAGCAACAACAATAATGAAGCTATGAAATACTAAGTAGATAACATACAGTTAACTGTCACAGGTACGAATAAAGGTTTATCAACATTATAAACAGCATTGGATATTGATTGTTATTTTAAATCACCTCGAACTCGCCACACAATTTTATTACTAATGCTAGTAATATCTTGTTTATTATAAAATTTTGACATGTTAAGTATATATTTATTATTTTCATTAATTCGCAAGATAATGTCAAAAACGCATATGAGTGTTCAAATTTATCAGTCAACAATAACTTCTTTTTGGTTTTCGAAGGGTGAATCGGACATAGAGCAGCTCGCCATAGTTTTGCAGAACCTCGGCACTCCAACAGAGGGGACGTGGCCGGGACACTCCGAGCTGCCCGACTATCACAAGATCACGTTTCCAGAATCTACGCCAGTGCCCTGGACAACGCTCCTGCCAGGAGTCGACCTAGACGCTGTGCATCTGATTAAATCCTTCATACTTTATGATGCTCAAAAGCGCATATCAGCAAAGGAGGTACGATTGTAAATAGATTTCTAGAAGTAATTATCTTGGACCAGATTACCACTCAGGCAGGTGTACATTGGTGTCCCAATGCATATGTACAGGACAAATTTTTCCTCACGATATGTCCTAGTCTCATACTTAACATATCAGTTACATGAATCGGTTGGGGGGATCTTTACGACTCTACCTCGATGAAAGTTACGGTTTGTGGAATACCTACCCACTAAATCTACCGTGGTAGCCGTCCAGCACCCGTTGTAAGATTCCCAGCTGTATATGAAGGAACCGATATATTACAACAGGCTTAGATATTGAAGTCTTTGTAAGACGTAACGAGTCTCAAGACGCACCAATGACGTATTTATGCCCTAAAGTTACCGCTGCTTCACACGAGGCCTCGATATCTTTCTTGCAGGAATAGTTCCATGAGCTGCTGAGTTTGCATTAATCGCCAAAGGCTCCACAACAAGTTTATCCATTTGCAGGCATTAAGACACCCATGGTTTCAATCCAGACCCACTCCTGCCTCGCTGGAAGACATGCCCAAGCCCGACAATAATCAAAATAAAATACTGTAATAAATAATTACAAGTTACAATCTTTTATTGTAATAATCGTACTATTATATTACAATTGGTATAATTACAGTTGTACTTTAACATTTTATGTACATTTGAGCCAAAATATAACTTACACGATTTCAATACACTCCCAAAATCTTAGGCATTTAGGTACACATAAGGTTGATCTTTTGCGTGCTCGGAACCCACAGAGCAATAACAAACATTTTTATTTGTTCTTGACCCACACAAACATGCATTGGGACGCAACACTTTGATAATCCTTGCAAAATTATACTATACATAACAATAGATAATCTAATATGTATATAAAATGAAAATGGACCCTATTACCCTCACTATAGTGTCTACATTAATTTACAACAATAATCAAAATTCGCTGGTATATTCAGAATAATTCCATGTTTATATACCTTTACGGGATAACAAAATTTTAATTTCAATAAAAATTGGAACACAGATACAGAATCCCCTATTAATTGTAACAAATGATTCACGATTACATTTAAAATGCAGGTTTATATAATATTAAGAGATCCAATTTAATGTTGAATGTTGTACATCTGCATGTGTCGTCTTGAGTATACAGTGACGTTAGTGACATGTAATATCACCATTTAACTCTCAATAAAACATAAATTATATTATCATCATAAACCATCATAACAATAACATGTTGCCGACAAAATAATATT
>DWPT01005568.1:0-12128 GCA_018251895.1 Agathymus mariae mariae
ATATAGTTCTAGCAGTAAATTTTGATAAGAAAATTTTAATTTACGCGTTTACCTGTATTAATGATAATTGAATAATTAAAAAAAATATATATTTATGTACCTACACTGAACACTGTAGCAAAACCGTAAATCAACACTCATAGGGTACACAACAAAATATGCTCTAATCTTAGTTCGTCTGTAATTATTTCAATCAATGAAACTAATTTAAACAAATAGTTCAACACTTAAACGTTAAATACGAGTTACGCAGTTGCGCATAATTAGTTTATTTACATATTGTTTGAACATGGACTCCAGTGATCCACAATAATGATTGCTATTAATGAAATTGAGTTGAAAATGGCCGCCAATTCGAGATCGAAACTGTGAAGTAGCTTCATTTTGATTCAGCATTAATTATTGATAGTGTCAATTGTTACATTGTACTGTGAAGTCATTTTTAATATCATAGCCTTGAATTATAAGAAAATATAATACTTATTACAGGTACTTATCAGACAGAGATGACCATTTTTGTCGTTTTACCGGCATCATAATAATTTTAAATAAATATTAGAATTGCAGTAACACCCGACTAAATTGCACCCTAATGGCGTCTATTATAATAAACTTTTATTCGCAATTCACTCACAGATATAAGTTAAATGGGAAGATTATTAGTAACTAGTCACGATTAAAGGCTTCCGCTCATTGTCTTGTAATGTTTTTGTCTGTATGATATTGTTATGTTTCAGGACAAACCTGTTGGAAAAATGCCAAAGTTGTTTCACAAAGACTTTATTTAAGTCAACACTAATAAACAGAGGCAGTCGCACTCATTAAACTCAGATATTTCGCTTTGTAAAGAGAACTTCTTAATTTCGTATTCGACCTCCGGCCTAGTCACGTGCTTTTTTTGCGCACAGATAAGGAGAAAGGGCTACCCTCCGGCGATGCGCGGGAGGGAGGTGGTGAGTGCTCAACTTATGTAGGACTCGCGATAGACCGAGTTGTCTATCCGCTAAACATCCCCTGAGGTTGGCTTTGTCCTTTCGCCCTCTAAGCCGTCATGGGATGCGACCCCTCTTCTCCAAAAGGGGTGCTAATTGAAGAAAGAGGGGCGCAACACTCGCGGGTGGCCGTGCTAGCTATTTATATCGATTTCTGGGCCTTCCACAACTTTTTATGCTTTTCTCATTACTTCAGTAATCCTCGAAAAACAATTGAATAATACATGACGTAATTAATAAAGTAAACCTGTATGGGCTATTCGCCCTTTTGAACAAGACATAAGGGCGGAAGTCGTCTAATATGCTTGAGGTAGTTCTTGCCAGTACCTACTATTAAGGCTGCTATCGTATTCTGCAGAACCTTCGTGACAATATAACTAACGGCACGTACTGACTTCATTCAGGTTGAACAATTAATTTTATAGCCTATGTCCATCCGGAATAATATACTTTTCAAACAGTTAAATAATTTTTCAAATTGATACCGCCAAGGTTTCGAAGATTTCACTTTTTTTGAATAATATCATGGATTTTCTTAAGATGTGGCCGACAGTTTTTTTTTTTTTCATGCAATATATAACTATTTTGACGCTGAATAAATACGTTTTTGTTTTTTTCTGATTTACGTAACATAATTAATAGCTATGAAATTTATGTTACTTTACTATTACCTACGACTTCATAAATCTACATACTCCTTGGAACATTTTGATAGAAATATTATTTGCATATTATTCTGGAGTTATTGAATTTTAATTTATAAAGCCTAGACATATACCGATACTAATAAATAGGTTCTAAAGATCTTTAAAATTAAAGCTAATAGCCTTACGAGACGAACCGTCGCTTGGTAAGTGATCGCCGCTACCCATGAATATCCGTATATTCAAATATTACACTAAGAGATTAGGTATATCAAGAACGATCAGTTAATCCGCTCTTTAGCAAACTGTTCAATTTAAGCACTTAAATAAATAACACTGTGGATTTGAAAAGAAGAGTCGAAGTAACTAGCTATGTTATCCTTATGACTATGCGCGTGTAACTTTAGTCTATCAAGGATGTTAAAAGACCAGCGATCTCCAACAGAAGAGACCTGACAAAAACACCTCGTATTTTATCCAACCTACAAGCAGGAGACAACTCACTTGCTTATCAACTAGAACTCAAATTCTAAGTTCTAATTCATAAATTAGCACTCAAGAATAAAAGATAAAATAAAATCTTAGACTTGTAAGTAAGTCTACCAAAATTAAGAAACCCCATTTCATCTTTGAATCCAAGTCAACGCCATAAGTAAGTTATACCAATATATGTCGATATAATTATAGTCGACAAATTTATACAGAATGTCTAAATGGAGCGCGGCCCGAGCGCCTTGATTAATTTTGATCGTGTTCCCTATCTCGAGAGTTATTGTATCTCCGTGTAATTTCCAAGCGGAGAAAGCGTCATTTGATTAACGTAACTTTTACTAAGTTGCCCTTTCACATCACGACCCGCCTTACTCAATATTAAATGAGTATGATGCGAGTACAACCTTACAACTGTGATAGCATATGGAAGGAACCATAGAAGCGTATCCTCTGCGCGTTGCAAAAAAATAATTGTTCATTAAAATAGGTAATCATATCAAATTATCTCAATCTAGAGTTGCCTAGTTTAAGAATAATTAACTTTAATAGAGCTGTCATAATAAATATACAAACACGCAAATAAAATAATTGATTTTCGCGTTTCCTCAACTAACTTGAGTAATAGGTATAACACCTATTATTGAACATATCGAAAGTCCTATTCAAATAAAAACTGTTTGTAAATCGTCACTTTATGACATGACAATTTCGGTTTCGTTTACGGTGCTCCACGACATTCCAGGTTCAAACCTTTAAAACAGGACCTTTTACACGGTATAAAAATTGCATAAAATATTATAAATAATAATTTTAAACAACACAGTTTTTTTACTTTTATCAATGACAAACACAGGTAGCGGTGGATACAGTAGCGTTAAAATAAACTAATGCATTAACACGGTCTTTGCTAATTTAAATACACGGCACTTCTAATTCACGACAGTTTGCTTGTCAAAGCTTTCCAATTGAACCCAGTTCCGTCAATACGCCCCTTAATTAACCGTTTGTTTTTTAATTCTCATTAGATAACTTGTGTCAAATTCACCTTCCTCCGTTTTTTAATAATCTAGTATTTATCTTCAATGAAAAAGACGACACGTTTTCACTTAGGTGCCATAAATCTCAACGTTCCTGTACGCGGCAAATTGACACAAGTGATCGTTAGAGAATACACACTGTTAGCAAGGAAGCAGTAGCAAATCAGCACGGCTTCGGCGAGGAGGGAGGGTACATAGCGTGACGGAGGAGTGTGACATAATCAAAGTAATGCTATAAATGTGAAATTATACCAATAACAACGGTTACGATTCGCTGACCTTAGGCTACGAACATTGTAATGTAAATGTTTAGCGATTATTCAGTCTCGTAAATGCTTAGCGATTATTCAGTCAGCTTGGAATAAACCACGCACGCGCTGATCCTCTTTCTCGACATATCAGAACCTTGAACAATATATAATTTTCCTTTAATACATTTTATATCACTTAACCGACAAGGCAACAAGAGAGGTTGCAAGCTGCTCGTTTTCAGAGTAACTACATAAATCAGAGAGAGCTTCTTTAATATTGAATCCGGTGGCCGGTGACGTCAAACGCGCCGTAAATTTCGCGGCGTGTGCTAGTCATCTTATATATGTTTTATGTCCTTGTGTTTATGGCCAGCTTACTAAACAAACAAGAAAAATAAACTTCAGTCCTGAAATGAAATACTCGGCAACGCTTGCCATTGTTTTATAGTATTTTATATGTATGATAGTCTGACAAGTTGATTTGGTTATAAGTACACCAGTGTCTATTGAAATGTATTACATAGTTAAACGAATCATAGTTAGAGTAATATATCTAACGCAGACACAAATCCATATGCTGGTGACTCAATAAATCAAGTCAAGTCCAATATATTCTATTTGTGATTCCCAGACAATAATGACGAACTATTATGGAGATAATCACACAATCATAAAATGTATATCTACATTTAATTCAGATACTCCAACAAGGCTTATTAACTGTGATGTAATATAAGCATTCGAAATGTACTATTTAAAGTCCCTCTGAACAACGGTATCGCGTTAAAATTGTTATCTGGCATGGGCGCGTTAGTCAACTCAGTTTTTTTTACTTTAATAGCCGGCAAATAATAAGATGGAATATGGATTGTAATTTGTCACCCATATAATTCCGTAACACTAAGAGCATTTCTTATACCACAACGGAAACAAGTTCAAACATGTTGTGGTTTAATTTTTGAAGGAGGGGTTGTAGTGCAGCTATTCAGATAGCTAAAGAACAAGGTTCTTTAGCAAGGTTGGGCATCGCCCACTAGTGTCATCAAATTAAAATGAGGAGGGTGTCTCGCGCTGTCTCTCAACAAATTGCTTGAACAATAGAGATACGGATGGTCTGAACTGTCTGAAGGAAGTATAGATGCCTTTAACCTCTTCCGTTGATAGCTTGTCCTTGATACAAGTCCTAGCATCATTACCAAAGTAATGTGTTGTAATCATACGTCTCGTTGATGACAGGAGGATAAACGACAAATTTGCCGCTAATGGATTTCATTATTATTTAATTTCCCGTCACATGTCATCGGGCTTAATGCTTTTGTTACTAAGATAATGGTTGGACAAATATGCGATGTCAACGCATCTTGGTATTATAGCTTAATTGTAATTGTAATGTTTTTAATTACAATTATTGACTGGCAATTAGTCATTACGACTCCAATGCAGTGCTTTGTTAAAACATGCCCATTAAATTTTTTCTGATTAAATAATCATAATTCTGTCAAAAGTAAGTTTTGTAATATTGTGTTCATGATTTTTCTGATTTATCGAATATTGTATATATGATTTTTAATTTAATAAGTTGTGAATTGACTAGCTGAACCAAAGAAACATGGTTGTGTTGATGTGCTGATCTAAGGAGTTGACGATTTGATATTTCAAATGCTGCTGGTGGTTCAAATGGTGTCGTAACCGTTTAGTTTGTAAAAGACATCCTGTGGCAATCTTCCCATCGATAGAGATACAAGCGAATATGATAGCGAATATAAATAATAAAAACTAAACAAATTATTACATAGAAAAACGAAGTCTATCCACAAAAAGAAAAAAAAATGATACACGGGTTTCTAAATGGTTTTATCAATAGAGAGACGAGAGAAAGGTTTTCAACAAGAACAACGATAACTCACGAGAGAGATTTGTATATTGACCTAAGGGCATTGTTATAATTATTTTCTTGTAATGGAAATAAACTTGGACTTCAGAAGCAATTTATATTTCAACTTGTACAGCACTTTACAATTAAAGTGTTTCTTTATTTGAATTTGGTTTCAATCATTTCTTTTTTTATTTATTTATTATATAACTAAATTACTGGCCGTATAGGGCCGTAGGGGCGGCCTAGTATACTGATCCCAATCCCAAATTGGCAAAACAGGTCGTCATAAGAGAGGACAGAAGCCGACCTGCTTGATAATAGGATTTCGCATTAGGAATTGTTAGTATTATTATTAAATCATTCATATATTGCTCGTATTATTATCGTTTGATGAAGCTTGCATGGCCAGCTACCACCCTCCTGCTTGAGTCAACCGCCAAATCAATCCTTGATGACTGGACTTTGGACTGGGCTTTGCAACAATAGCATTGTTGCAACATCCTTGCCTATTGTAATTACCGTAGTAACATTTTACATACTTCTCCAAAGGTATGAAATGAAACGTGATATGTATCTCTCGCTAAAAACAAACTTCAGGCAGAAAATAATCCTTTAAGCGACATATTTCAAAAACGAATTAGAAAGTTTCAAACTGATATCACTCCAAAGAACTTGTAAAAACATTCTCCCAACGATAAATTTTCGTAACAAATAATCTCCAAAGTGTTACAGAGTGAATTAGAATTTCCGATATCCAATGGGAATGCTTATTGTCTTCATTTTAATATTATGCTAAGATTATAATCATGATCATCTAAAATATTCAAATATCGTCAGCTCGGCTTTGCCAATCGTGTCAAGCTCATTAATTAAATCAAAGCTTTCGGCTTAAATGGAGTTCCTTGACTTTAAGAAGCCCCACCCATCCTCGAGATCAAAGCAACCTAAATTTTATTACCTGTTTCAATTGCAACGCTAAAGAGCCAATTAACAAACGAATTCATTGTTTTCTTCTTGAAGTTCTTGATGAAACCACCAACGGAGATGACAACCACTTCCAATGAGGTGGCCTGTCTACTCGAATACGAGCCGCTAACATAAAAAACCCTCTTGTCATATGACAGGACTCACACACATCACTGTCAGGTATCAAAAAGCACTCGATAGAGCTTCACACAGCGGGTGCTCACCCGTCGCATGGATAAATCCGACATAGAGTACCCTCGATACCGGACCCTCAACGCCACTCGTTGACGTCAATACGTGCGTTTAAAGGTGACATTACACTTTGCCGCTAGCTCTTATTCGGTTACCATCCAGCCGATTTCCGATGCGAACACCCCATCATGTGTACATCATGTGTACACTAAAAGACATGATTGCTATCACTATTATATTATATTAGGCGCCCTTATAGATTCTGTTGCAATATAAATAAATATTTGTTGACGCGCATGCCAAGGAGCCATAAGCGGACTTAATGCTTATTGGTATTATTTACTAGTAGACCTGGATGATAGTGCATATATGATTTATAAGAATAGATTTTTTAGTAAATTCATCCCCACACTAATTATCAGAAACTACTATCGTAATTTGTATAAAACTTTTATATAATATAAACTCAATAGGTCTAGTTGCTCAATAGTTTCAGTTACTTAAAGACGAACAAACGATTATATACATCTACATAATCGATATCTACATATCAATACAATCGATATCTACTATCAACATCTGCATAACGTTCATGCATATCGCGGATATATGAGGGGATGGCATGTGGACATCTGTTTGTAATGTAAGTATTTAAACATAATTTTGTACAATTTATTAAAAAATAATTAAAAATGCGCTCAACAAAAATCATATTATGTTTATTTCTAATATAGTATCTCCAGTAGTTCATTGTTTGGCAATCAGTTTAGAATGGATTTATCTAACTGATAATCTTTAATTGAACAGAACTAACTGAACGTCACAATTTTATAGAAATTTTCATACAAAAATACAATTCAAATGTACACCTTTTCGGAATTTTTCAATATTTTTACTTCATGCAAACATTTTTTTGACAATTACAATCACATTCCTACGTGATGATCTTTCATATATGCCGCAATTGATAATACGAAGGACATAATTCGATTATTTGCTTGAAATCCACAGGCATTCGAATGCGAATAACCGACCGAGTGTAATTCCGCCTTAATACCCGATCCCTAATACAGTTCGGAGGATTATTGTCGTATTAAATTCCGGTTCATTTTCAACATGATGTGTTAACCGCTCTTGAGTTACTCCGGTATCGATAAAAAGGGCTGGTTCGCAATTTTTTTTTCAAGTGAAATATATTGAGTTTGATTAAGCTCTCATATATCTGATAAATATGTTTATATGAAAATTAAACGTGGATTTGTGATCCGTGATCACCTGATCCGTGATCACCAATTATCTATAAATATTACATATGTCTTAATGACGTCTAACTTAGAGAACTATAAACTTATTGCCGTGTTTTCTTAGTTAATGTGTGTAAAACAATTTCGACGTCTGGAACAACATATTTAATTTAGTTTAGCATTTAGTTCATGCGTAATTAATATGTCATCCATACATACAACAGGTCAAGTTAATACTAAGCGTTTAAAATAAGTTTAGCCCAAGAATACTGAAGTAGTTTTGGAAGGTGATTCAATCGCCTGAAGCGCAATTTACGAGGCGTTCGACGTTATCGGTCGCCGGATGTAATATTGAAATTGCTGTTGGTAATTTATGTAAATGCATAAAACTAAATTAACGAGCAACTTAAAAGATCCGTCAATTGTCATCATCGTAAATAAGAAACAGCGATTATTTACTTTTAGGTTGTATAAAGGTATAAAAGTTACATAGGGCTCATAGTGTACAAATCAACACACATACGAATATAGTATGCAATCAATATCAAGTTTACTAACTACTTTTTAATATTAGGGCAAGATAGTTACTTAATTTAAATATCTCTCTGGGTTAGAGACCCCTGATTCTAGCCATCATCTTTTGCATGTTGTCCAATAATTGTGCTGGCACTTAGATGCGTTACGGTCAACTACGATATTTTAAGTAGCAATAGTGTACAGTATGTTGGGAATACAATAAAATAAATAAAAATTATATTACTGTTACATAAAAATTAAAAGAACGTGGACGTTGTGCAATTTAATTGTTAACATAATTTTATTCATTTCATTATTTCTATTTAAAAATAATACCACAGTTTTTGTTTTCTTAGTACATCAATTATAATGTGAAATGACACGAAATGTTTAATTTAATTCGAATTTTTGTTTAGTTTAAATTGTCATTAAGGAGTGCTGATGCTTTCATTATCAGATCAGCATCAAGATATAATTAATCCTAGGCCCAAACTTATTATTATATTTTGCTATGTAACCAGCATCAAAAGAAAACAGCTTACAACAAGAGGAATTGAGGGAGTCATTAGACATTATGTCCGGCATCCATGATTTGATCCTCGCCCTATTTACAGGGGACTCACTACAAGTCATCTATACAAAAAAGAATCATCAAAATGTGTCAATCATGTCAGTTACGGCTGTACTTTACACACATAAAAAATACATACAAACGAACATTGAAAAAAGGAACAGGTTTTTGATATCGGTTAGTTCAGAAAATATATAATATACACAAAAACCATTACCGCCTAATTATGTAAAGAAATTATTTCTACACACAATTACAGCACATAAAACTTATCAAACGAGATCCGAATCAAACTGAACTGAGGTTTTTTTACTTTAAGTAAACCACGGTGGCACGTAACCGGTAAACTGCAACAGTTTCTTCAAAAGCTAAATAAGTATTCTATTCGTAACAATACAAAATGATATGGCCCATAAAAGCAATTCTGCACAAAGCATAACCATTAAAGCAAGGTTATAAATTAACATTAAAATCTTTTTAGGCCCAAAACAGTACGATAATTGTGAGTTTCGATAGGGCTACCAACCAATATAATGATATATTAAAATAATCTGTGTTAAAATTTTTGTTTCTTATCCATATCATTGCTTAAAGACGAGTTTGATGGCCTTCAAATTGTTTTGCTATTCAGGTATTCATGTTTCATTGTATTTTTTTTATATTTTGGATGCCGATCTTACATTAACTACCATAGCAACTCACCGTGTATTGATATTATTGTCTGAAAATTGAAAATTGAAACAATATTTATTCGAAGTTTGTTCTTACAAAGACTTTTCGACTTTTCTTAACCGATAAAAATATTTTTAAAAGTAAACGGGCATTCACTACACTGGGTCTTGCGTAGCTACTATCCATTGATTTTGAAAGCCGATATAACTCCAGACCGACGAAATATCACCAACACACTTTTACGTCATCCAAGATTGCTTGAAACAGCTTCACGGTAAATTAAGCTGGGCACCATCCATCTCCCCTGCTCTCGAGTACACGGCTTCCAAGGAAAGAGAAAATGACCTCTGATTACTTCTTATAGTTACCATCCTGTTTATACAATTGCATTTGTGTAGCTTGATAAGGTTATTCACCAGCCTTCGATTACCATTCTCCATGGGCAAGCAACCGGTAAATGTTTTTCAGATTTTCGGTTCCTGTGTAACACACCGAGGTCAGAAGTTAGCTTATCCTGTTTTTCTTGGCTAGAGGTATATGGAGAGTGGTTAACAACTGAAAAGGATTAAGGGTCATTGCCATAGTGAATAGCAGGTGTGTTTTAAGGTTATCTATTAACGTACAATGTGCATGCATGTCCTCCACAACCGATATATTACGTCTACTGTAGTAAACGCTTAATAAACTATCCAGTTTACAGTCAATATACAGGCTTGAAGCGGTTCTCTTTTATTTTTTCTATTTAATTTCAACATCTGCACCAACATGACATGTAAAACCTGCTAGGATATGAAGTTGGAATCTTCTGATGGTTCTTTAGAAGAATGGTAAAATATATAAGTCGCATGGATTGCCAGCCCTCGTCGCTTGTAGCTTGAGACGCGTTTCCTCAACTCATTCCGGAGAGAATAAAGCCTATACGCACGCTTCATTTGCGTAATTTGTAAAGAAAGGAAACAGTCTTGCGTCACGACTACTACGCAAACAAACACTTTTCGCCTTAGGGGAGTTCCTGGATTACCTTCATACGCCAGGGCTGTGTATTTTATACAGAAGGAAGTTGTTATAATGCTTAATTGCATTGCCTAATTAAATTTAACTATCACATTAAAAACGCAAAACTATAAAGCTAACTCTATGTTGAATATTAACTATTTCATCAAAGCCAAATGAAAATGTATTTTTACTTTTGTTTTACAATACGTATTAACTGTAACGACTATTCATGATTTTCGTATTTTATATTAAGTGTCAAATCGTTTTTTGTTTCAAGATAATTTTGAAAAATTAATACACATATATGCATACACATAGTTTGCAATATTAATAAGAGTAATTTACCTAATTATTCAATAAACCAAAATGATTACAATAACTTGAAGATAACTGTGTGCTGTGCTGTGTAATATAAACAATACAGCACCCAGCCTGAGGTTGTCAACGACAGATTCCCATTTGCAAGTTCCTATACGGAATAAATAAATAACTATTAACAATGAAACCCCGTAATCCGGTTGGTAGTGACCCTATACGCCGAGTGAGGGATCCTGGATGCTAGTCCCGGCCGGGCCAGACATTTATATGACGAATAAATGTTTGTTCTCCAGTGTTTGTGATGCCATGTTTGTATACATTCATTCCACGCATGAAGCGCCATGGGTGTGTAAGCGGAATTTATTATTATCATTAAATTAATTATCACTTATATCTGTGAAGTTAAAGAAGCTGCATATCAGAATAATTGCGTTTAACAAGCAAATTTAACAAGCAAGCAAGTTTAACAAGCAAATAATTTACGATGTGTAGGTAGATACCTATTCGTGACATAATTTAGGACATGAAAGGGGCCGGTGCCCGACGTACGATGACAGCGCTATTGAATGCAGTGGTCTAAGGGATTCCGTGTACATTTGGCAAACAGCACCTCCTTAATGGGTATACTAATCTTACCGCGTACAGAACACGATTGTACCGCTCACCGATCAATAATTGCTTTGGAGGCTTACTAGTAGACGGAGTAAAGGTGAATGATACCCATTTACAGGCATATAACCTAATTTATCAGCATTTTCTTCCATATCAGAAAAGATATATATTTTTTAAAACAAGTACAGAATGATAGACGTCACATATATGTACGAGAACGTTACCAAGAACTCTCAAACATGCATGTTTCCTATCTTTTTTACCGGCTCCTAAGCAAATAGCAGTTAAATTATAATACACACTTACACTTCAAAATATACATAGGTTAAATAAATATAGGCTTAATCTGACAGCGCTCGACTAACAACGTCATCTCGTAATTAAAGTACAAACAAGAATCTTTGCATAACGCCAAGCAGTCAATACGAAGCCAGATATATGTAATGTATATAAAGCTAGCGTATACTGCTGCTTGGCGAAACGCAGTCTGGAGACGCATCGTGGTTGGGCCAAGTAAATTAAAATGTGTGTCATATTAACCAAACAAAAGCCAATTCCTCGATATTCACTCACGCCTATCATGACTGATAGAGAGGAATCAAAATGCCTTCAAATCTATAGACGCTTATTATTATAACTATATATATTATCACATCTAAAACATAATAATCTACACTAATAATAAAATTCTAACTGATCGCTTTCTGTACATGAACGATATATCAGAAAAAAATTTATTAGGGGCCTTT